>VWPU01018502.1:0-34593 GCA_013398955.1 Callaeas wilsoni | reverse complement strand
CTGCTCCAATGTGAGTCCATCCCACGGACAACAGTTCTCCATGAGCTGCTCCAGTGTGAGTCCATCCTGAGGGCAACAGTTCTCCGTGAGCTGCTCCAATGTGAGTCCATCCCACAGGAGACAGTTCTCCATGAACTGCTGGCACGTGGGTCACTCTCCCACGGGGCCAGTCCTTCAGGCACAACCTGCTCCAGCGTGGGCTCCTCTCTGCACAGGGTCACAGGTCCCTGCCGGGACCCTGCTCCATCACAGGCTTCCCACAGGGTCACAGCCTCTCTCAGGCATCCCCCTGCTCCAGCGTGGGCTCCTCCAGGGGCTGCAGGTGGATCTCTGCTCCCTTATGCCCTCCATGGGCTGCAGGGACACCAGTTTTTATTTTTTCTCTTTATTCTTCAGAGACTGACGTTTGAGTAACCATGCAGGATAAGATATAACCGGATCATATGAATCCTCCTCTACAGTCCAGCGTGATAGTGTGAGAGAGGACAGACTGGAGCAGAAAGGAAAACCTTGAACTAAAGTTCAGGAATTTTTCAAGGACGTGGGTAATCTGGCTTCAAATTCCCAGATATGTGTGGCCTTGGTCATTCAATATCTCATGGTTTAACCTCTATAGTGAAAGCACCTGGTGAAATTAAAAGGAAAATTTAAGGAAAAAAGGAGTGTGGGAGGACTCTGACTCAGTGGTGGCATGAGGACATTGGTCAACAGGACTTGGAAAGGCAGGAATTCCAGACTTGAGAAATCATCAAAAGCAAAAGTAGTCTTTTGTAGTCTACTTGCAATTGTTTTGCCTGGCAGCTTGAAATTCATACAGCTGCTTTTTTAGTTTTGAGGGAGAAAGTGCCACTGTCTGTGCAGGTTTCAGCTGGAATTAAAAGCCATCCAGAAAGCACGAGGAAGAACTCTGCCCACCACTGTAACAGGGCTGCCATCAGCTGGGAACAGCAAATGTGGTCCCATGAGTGGGACATCTGTTGGCAAAAATAACCCTGATGAGAAACTCTGCCTTTTCCATACACTCAGGATGATCTTGGACTGCTCTTGACTCCCATCAGTCTGGCACATTCAGAAACCTATGTGGGGATATTCTGCATGATGAAAGCCTAATTCACCACGGTATGTAAGTATTTAACACAAATACCCTTTCTTAGAAGGATTTTCCGTTAAGAAGAGTATTTTTTTCCACTAAACTTGCGGGGTTATAGAAGTAAAAAATGGCATCATGTACTAAATGGAATACAGAATAAAAAAATGCATTTGAGATCTAAGTATATGTAGAGATTTTTTTTTTTAACATTAATTTATTTCATATATCCGTGCTAATGTGGTATTAGCATTTGTATGAAGGACACCTGAGTGCCCCAGCTGAGGCCAGATCCCTGTGGTGCCAGGAACTGAACACACCCAGGGGTTAGAAATCGTATTAGCTCCTTCCTTAGATGTTCTCAGACAAATAAACAGAAGAAACAGGTATTCCCATTTTATGGTCAAGCAACTGAGGCACAAAGAAATTAATCACCATTCACAGAGCCTGAAGTGCACACCAGTGTTTCCCAGTCCTATACCTAAGTGTTAAGGCTGTTCTTTCTTCCATATCTTTTCTTTGAGAGTCTTTACATTTTGTTAATTAAATACAAGTGACAGTGACTTTCAGTCATGATCAAAAAGAATGCACAAGTTTTCCTTGCCATAAAGGGACTCTGTTGTTCATCACCTGTAGGGCACATCTATGTATTTTTCCCAGGCAACTGTCTTCCCACTGTGTGGTGTCTCAGTTCTGTCTTTATAACATATACGAACTATGAACTGAAGCCATTGCTCTTGTCCTTAAACTGGTCATAATAATCTCTCTCTGCATTAAAAAAAAAAAAAACCTCCAAAAAAACCAAACAAACCCCCCCTCCAAAAACAAACAAACAAACAAAAAACCAAAACAAACAACAACCTAAAAAAAACCCAAAAAAGCAAAAAACAAAAACAAAAACATAAAAGGGCCATTTATTTGTAGAACTTGGCAAATAAGCTGCCTCTTCTTTCCAAAAGAGGATGTCTACACTAGTGAAGACAGAGTTCCCCCCACGAAGCACCTGGGTGCGTTCCTGGGCAAGACCTTGGCAGACATGGGAGAGGAGATGAGTGCTGCGAGAACGCTGCAGGAAGAGGGAACCTGGTGCTCACTGCTCCAACCAGCAGGGCAGTTTTATTGACAGACACATCCAAGTGCATACTTGTGTACGTTTGTGTGGAAACTGGGGACCCTGTCCAAGCCAACAGTAAGGAAAATACAGCTGGATCCAATGCACAGTGTCTCATTTCTAAGGATGCTCTGCAGATTCCAAAAAAAGCAAAGCATAAGGAGAAATTCTTCCCAGTGCCCATCTCAGATTGCCAGAGACATGAGAGGGACACAAAAGTAGAGAAGCTACAGATATGGACTAAAATTATCTGAAAGAAGAAATCCCTGGTAACTTCCATGGTCCTTTGATAAGGTCTCCGGGGAGCAGATGATCAGCAGAGATAACATTGTGAAACTGTACAGCATTTCCTTTCTGTCTGTGTTACATATTTAGCAATGTACCATCAGGACTGCAGAGGACAGCATTATTTCTTGATTATACAATATCATGTATCTATTCAAACTCTTCTGTGGAAGACAGCAGCATAATACATTATAAAACTATTTATTTTTCTGCCACTTCCAATTTTTTTTTCCAGTCACTCCCAACTCGTTGGTTTCAACATCCATGATACATGAACTTCACTTTAGCTTTCATTCAGAGATATGCACTAGAGCTGAAAAACAGGAAAAGTTTGATTACTGCAGCAGAGAAAAACACATTCAGACCTGTATCTGAAATTTATTTTGCCATAAAATTAAATTCTTTTTCTTTTTTTTTTTCTTTAAAGGAGAAGACTTTCCCTCCTCTTCATCTTATCAAGAAAATTCTTAACATTGTTTTGCTACATTACAGATCAACATGTGCTTTGGCTAACTGAGGTATAAAGGCTGTGATACACAACCTGCTGCTGTTCAAATCACAGGACACAATCCCAAGACTCAGGTGGAAATTTGTGTCTTTCAGACAAATCTTCTTTCTCCTAACACTGCCTTTCCCCTGTATGTTTTGAACTGGTGACCAGAAAATGTAAAGGGGAAAAAAAAAAAAAATCAAACCAACAAAGAGATTCTTGACTGACCCAGCAGAGGAACAGACCTTCTGGCACTTTTCCAACTGCCCTGACATCGTGGTTATTACAGAAATCCAATCACATGCCTTACAATTAGAGCTCAGGTTATCAAAATTACTGGCTTGTTTTTCACCATGTCTAAGGTGAAAGGTGACAGAAAACAGCAAACTAACAGAGAACTGGTAAATACAATTGTCAAGCATATGGGCAAAGCACAACAATTAAGAAATGACCATTGGGATTAGGTTCCTCAGCCCTACATAAGACCTCTGACAATGGAGTTGAAGCATGACTGACAGAGGATCATGACTGCACTGTTCGGAGCTTGGATCCTGTAAAACCCCTCACCAGAGCCCTGACATAAAAGTAATTAAATAAATCAGACAGAAAAATGGCATGTCCTTCACATTTGGGTCCACAGACACTGCTCATCGTTCCATGACACACATGCAATGATGGGGAAAAAAAATATATTAAGGAACTCAAGTACAGACAACAATATAAATCTCTAATTCCAGTGACAATTCTTCAGGCAGACACCAGAAAGAGTTAAAATGGCCCAGTAATTCCCCAGTCTTGTCTGTCTATCTCGTAATTCCCTCATCTGCTGCCATCCAGAGAATCTCAGGTTAAATGATTTGATCATGCCTCACACAGGGAAGCAGGAAGGTGCTGAGAGTTCGAGTGGTGTCAGCACGGGGTGAGACCTCTGTGCTGCCCGGGGCCGTTCCCTCAGACTGGGCCCTTACAGGAATTCAGGAGTTGGATGAGTTGGATGCCAGCGACACAAATTCAACCCACCGGGCAGCACAAAACAACGGGCAAAAGCCTGCAAGGGTTGTGAACAATCTGAAGAGTGAAAGGAGGATGCAGCCTCCCAAGACTATACTTAGTTTTGTTTATCATCAACGATTAACCCTGCTCTAATTTACACCCCGCTAAGCATACCCAGGTCACAATCCCTTTGTGTGAGGAACAACACAGGATTCAAGATCCAACTCTTGTTTTTCATTCCTTTAAGCAACAGCTGACATCAAGTCTTGTTCCAGATTGTCTCTTAACAGCCTGTGGAGGGATCATGTATTCTGGGCACCAAACCAGCATCAACACTCCCGGGTGGGGATGGATGGTGAGAGGAGAAAGACAAGTGGAGGTAGGAATATCTTGCCAAAACAAAACAGCAGAACTTCCTGGCTTCTCCCCAGTCTCCACAATTTACTGTCCTTCTCAAAAGAAGGTGGAAATCTCAGCAAGGAGGGTTCTTGCAGATTCCTGACCGGGTTGTTCTGAATGCTGGAGAAAGGAATGCTTGCCCTCGTTGTGAAGGAATGGGTAATTATATCACACAGCACAGTCAGCGGGCACATCCAGGGAATATGTCACTTAGGAAGTAAAGAAGTTGCAGGCAGCAGAAAGTTGAGCTATTTGCACAACCTACCTGGGATGAAATAATACCTTTCTTTGTGCAGAAGTACAAAAAGTACATGGTAACACAACGGAAACATGTTCTTAAGTAAACAAGTGTTTAAAAAAAAAGCTGTTATAAGAATGCAATGGTTGGGCATTCAGGTTAATGCATTTGCCAGGGTTTCTACAGCAACACAGTGAATTAACTTTCAATCATGATGAAATAGACTTCTGTTTTGACTATGTAGGAATTCAATTCACATGTCTTCCACTCTCCAGCTTGCTCACTCTCCTTGGCTGTTTTCAGGGGAGAAAAAGAGAATGAGGGAGGCACCACCCACCATCCATTCAGCTTGACAATGTGGCTGCCAGCGTGCACATGTACGGACTGACCACTTCACTGTGTTTGCAGCACAGCTGTAGCCTTCTAAAGGTGAATCTGCTGCTGTACAAAGAGCTTGGGAGATGCTGAGTGCTTCAGAGTCCCTTTGGCTTCCAAGGGAAATCCAGTATTTTCTACACCGTTCCTCCACTCCAGGATCAAGACCTCTGTGAAGCAGTTCAAAACAGTACTGCAACCTACAGCTCACATTTAAAACTGTGGGCCTTTTATACCTTTTTTTTAGGATGCTTTGGACATCCTCCTTTGCCTGCCCTCATGCGTTATGTAGAAGAAACGTAACTGGTTTATTAATGCTAGCTCAAAGTCACATACACATGCATAGACACACTCTCAGACAAATCCCTCTCTCTATTACAATAAATATCTCATAAAAAATTACATACCCTGAATATATTCAGCAGCAAAATAGCAGCTGTTGCATAGTTTGAGGGTTTTTTATTTTTAACTTATTAATATGCTGATCAGATTCTTGTAATCAGAAACAAGGGACATTAATCTCATAAAATATGTAAACTGTATTTTATCTGGAAAAAAAAAAAAAGGAAAATGTCAAAGCTGTAGCTTCTTTCCTTTCTTTTCTTTGTTTCAGGAGGTGAGAAGACATCTGCAGGTGGAGCTGAAAGTGACTGCAACTTACCACCACAGGCTCAGAGCAGCAGATGAGAGATCAAGAGAGAACAGACAGCTTCTGGTCCATGGTTTAATTTCTGTCCTGATCAGTGGCTGCTCTGAGAGCAGTTCTGAGTCACAGTTCATGTGAACAGAGTTGGTGGGTGACTCTACACCCATCTCAGAAGAAGGTGGTGTTTACCTTGCTTACAAAAGGTATCCCTTGTAAACAGAGAAAAACAGGAGCCCCAGGGATTTAGGTCAGCACCTACAAAGAGAGTGGGACCCTCTTGAGTGACTACAACAAAATATTTTATAGCACCACTAGACAAGGAGAAGAGAGGCTGGCCTCCTCACTCACTTCCATGGACAATTTCTTCAGAAGACATGCCAAAGTTTGTCAAGGAAAGAGGCAAAGGCAGGAGCCATGAGCTGGCAGGGAAGAGGTTTAGATTTGACTTTGGTATCAAATCTGAGGTGTTTTAAACAGACTTGATAGGGAACAAGAAGCTGTTTGGTGATTTCTGAAAATCTCAGCTTCCACACAGCAAACTGAACAAGATCAAAAATTTAGGGTAGCTGTGTGTTTAGTCAGTGACAAATTCACGAGAAAAAAAATCTATGAAAATTCAGAACCAACCAGACAAGGCAGAGCTGCATTTTGAAATTAAAC
Organism: Callaeas wilsoni; assembly: GCA_013398955.1. NCBI lineage: Eukaryota > Metazoa > Chordata > Aves > Passeriformes > Callaeidae > Callaeas > Callaeas wilsoni. The sequence goes on along the minus strand of VWPU01018502.1, from coordinate 28,309 downwards.
TCAGCAAATGTTTATATTTTATTGAGCTGCGGACTTTGAGTTCTTTAGATGTTTTTACACTTTAATCAATATCCTTCTCCAGGTTCATTAAAAATAGGAGTGAATATTTCAAAAACATGAGTAGGGAGAGAGCAATGCAAAAGATGGATGAGCTGGATCAGTTAAGTTGTTTTCTAGTGCTGAAATACAATTAAAAATAATCAGGTCTTCTTGGGCTTGCCATACATCTCTTCAGAGAGAACAGCACTCTGGTCATCTCCACTACAGCCAAAAAAGAGATACCTTCACACTGATGATTGTATCAAGTTTAAACTGACCCAGTAGGATTTGTCATCTCATCTTCCATGAACAGACCCAGTCACACGAAGTTAAATCTAGTGAGACCAGTCCAGCTGTATGCACAAAAAACCAGAATAACCTTTGCAGAAGCTTGGAGGCAACCAGGTAGTACAAGCTAACAGACAAACACTGAGGTGGTGAAGCCAACAACTAAAACTTTTGCTTTTATTTTTCCAAATTGAAGGGTATCTACAGCTGCAGCTTTTTTGTTTGTTTCCACCACTAACCTGCCATAAATTAGTTGCAAACTGTGCTTCAGGTATCAAATGCATACCTGAGTCTGAATACAAATTTTAAGTCTGGAGGAAACTTCTGGTTTAATATCCCTGCACAAGAGGAGAACTTTGAGAAAGATGCCCCAGGAACAATGAATTCTGTCTGAAACAAGGAGGTATTTTTGCTTGTTTTTGGTTTTGATTTTTTTTTTTTTTTGGCAGATTGTCTAAGGTACTGCATTAAGTCCACACCTACACTTAACACCCAAACAGATAACTTTAGGAAGCTCAGGATTTGTCAGAAGCCAGATGAACACGCGGGGTAAAATACCTGTACAAAACCTGTGTCCTGCCTCTTTCTTCAGGAATCTGGTAGCTGTCAAAGTCGGGATAAGGGATTATGTTTGCCTTTGGTGGGTTCTGCCGTCCTTATGTTCTGCCATGTGGATGCAAATTGTGACTCTTGGTACAGCTGAGAGAGGAGCTTAACAGAAGGTAGAACCAGTGCCCCTGAGGACAGTCAAAGATGCAGAGGCAGCCCTGGGCTGTTCTACAGGCAACGAGACACAGCAGCTTCTGTAGTCAAATAACGATTCAGGTAACAGACTCACACCTGCACCTGATGTAGTCAAAGTGTAGCAGTTTCACCACTGCGTGCCCCACACCCACCTCATATCTTTCTCTGAACCAGAACCATAGCCACAGGAAGAGAATAACTAAAGGATTAAGCTGAAGTGAAAAATTTGAACTGGAGATTTTTGTTTTGATTTGCTTTGGTTTTTGTTTTTTGGGGTTTTTTCTGGTTCATTTTCATAGAAGATGTTTTACATCTGATAACCTTGCTAGACAGATCATTTGTCCACCATGGTCACTGAAATGAAAATCAGAAGACACTTTCCAGTTCTGTTTGCATATTTGCTGTTTCTGTCCTTATTTACAGGATGCTGATGAAATTTGTAGAATATTATACAAACACTGACCCCGGAAAGAAAATGTCCTCAGTTTTCAAATCTTTGGGAAAACCCTGGTAGATGAACAACTAAAGGCACTCACAGCACAGTAAGAGGCTTTTAGCCTCAGACCTTGGGCTGCCTCTTGCTACTTTTACACTGATGAGCTCCAGAGCTCCTGCATGAGATATGATAACAGCTGAATCATTCCAGCTCAGGTATTTGCACATCTGCAGCCTCTAAGGTTTCAAGCTATACAAAGATGCTAAAGCCTTGCTCAGAAAAGATTGAGAACTAGAAAAATCCAGTGCTTACTGACAAGGCTCTGTCAGTCAGACCCACCAAACAGTCTGACAAATGTCACTGATGACCTGTGGAAAACAAAGCACTGGAACAAGGACAAGATGATTGCAGGAATGATGACCTCGGAGTGAGAAGAGTGATCATCCTGTACAGACATTTCATAAACTGATGTCCAAACAGCAACTTTGAAAATGTTTTCAGACATCAGTTAGGAAAAAAAGGGGTTGGTGAGGAAGTTAGATTCAAAGGAGGTGGGAAGCAACCTAGAAGTACATTATTTGTGAATCAGACCTCAGAACTGGACACTGAGCTCTTATGTTCTGAGTGCCAGCATGACAAAGAAGGAAGGAAACTACAAGTATAGAAATACAGTTCACGTATTCCTGGCTGAAGTCATCTCCAGGTCACTTGTCTGCTTTGCTGGTGGAACTGGCTTGGTCCACAGCAGGAAAGTGGTTTACAAGGCATTTGCAGGCCCTGCAAAATCTGATGATTACGAGAATCAAATGAAGGTGCGAAATTTCACAAAACTGAAGCAGAGCCAAGTTCCTTAAAGTTAAAGGTGCTCAAGTGGTCGATGGAGAAGACAGAAGCTTTAGTGTCCAGGGCAGAAATCCACATAATAGAGTGTGATAAATGACAAAAATTTTGCAGGGCTACAGGAAGAAATCACATTCCTACTTCCTCAAAGAGTGGAACAAATAGGAGATTGAAAAACTAAACTGTATTACAGTGTTCTTTGCACATCCTGTGTGAGCTGCTCACCTTTAAGCTCACCAAAGACCTCGATGAAGATATAAAATGTTTAAAATAATCTCCTGCATTCCGTGCTTGAAATAAAGGATACTAATCAGCCCAGCAGGCTTCAGCAAGGAAAGATGGAACTCTCAAACCAGACTCATGAGATTGACTAACTTTAATAATATGGCACAGCACTCTCCCTTGGGCTTGTTGCATACACAACTCTGCATGTCTTTTTTGAAGTGCCGTGTTTTTAAACCATGTCAGGAGAGCAAAGAACTTTAAGACTTTCAGAAGTATTATATTTTTTCTTTTTTAATTTGGACAAACACAGAAGCTTTCTCTCAGATCCTTCTGAAGCTGCAGAAGTTAACATGCCATCTGGATGTCCCTGAAGTGTAACAACAGAAACTTAGCGGCTGCTGTTGTCAGCCTTCTGCACCACAAAGGCAAAATTCAGACTTTGGACTCCCAGAAAAAAAAAAAAAAAAAAGAAAAGAAAATTGCATCTCAGTCTTCTTAAGACATTCCAGTCTTAATCAAGGGCAGGCACACAGAGGTATTATTTTGAGATGCAGACCTAACCTGCTGGGCCAGAAGTTGCGAGTGGACAGCTAGTGCCAAAGACAATGGAAAGGAAAGCAAAGGAATGGGTGTGTCAGCAGTGCCCAAAGCTGTGTCCGGGCTCACGAAACGGCTCTGTGCCTGTGCTGATCATACCGCTGTGGATTTATGTGTCTGCTGCAGATTCACAACCGCATCAAGCTGTAGCAGCTGTAGAGCTATACAATCAGAAAGGCTGAGAAGGAGGAGGTGAGTATGAGCCCATTCCTCAGAGATTTTGAGAAGAGGGAGAATCGTCTCGATGTTTGAAAAATAAAGCTGAAGACATCGCTACCAGAGGCAATAATGTGGCCTCCCTTAACAGGCATTTCTAACCCACAGACCATCTCATCCTCAGATAGACATCTCAAGTAGGTCACTGGCTTGTGCCCTAGAAAGATTTATTCCTTTCCATTGCCTATAAAAAGCAACCCAGATGATTAGCTCAGATTTAGATATCTAGAATTAAGTGAGCTAAGATGCTTTCAACATAAGAAGATACGATTATTTGCTTTGTTATTTAAACAAGGAATAAAAATGTTATGCTTGTGCTAAAATCACTTTCTGCCTGGCAAACAATTGCTGTGTTACAATGCAGAAGGATGGTTTCCTTAGGCACATGAAGATTGAAGATACCTCAACAGAGCTGAAACTCATTGAAGGACACCACACCTGAACGAAGTCTTCAGGCACAAGCAGTGCTGCAAGCAGCATTAGGAGCTGCTACCCAAGTTGTACCAAAAGCTAAAATTTTGGTCGCGTTGGCTCCGCATGATTAAAGTATTTAGAGACAGACAAATTGTCCTGTGCAAGGAGTGTAACTTCGGACCTCCGACTGCTGCAGTTTGCTGCATCTCCATTGACTCCAGGATGCCTATGCTAAATCACCCTGCAGTGAATCTGCCCATTCCCACAAAACTGGGGTGCTCAGTTAATTGTCAGAACACTCTCCTTGCTTTACATCACAGGTGCAGCTGCAGTGGTCCGAGAGTTCACTCTCCCTCAGAAATTCCCACGCAGCAACAGACGCATTTGGCTGATCAAATAATCCAGCTGCTCCACTGGTAAATACTGCCTCGTTTCTGTAATTATTTTATGCCTTTAAAAAAACCTTTTATTTGATTGGGTGTTTTGTTTGCAGTATTGTCTAATGAACAGCAGAGGATGCACAAAGAATACGTGGACTGAAGAGGTGTCAGGTACCCTACAGGGCCCAGCTCCTGTGCAGAGCCAGAGTTTCCAACACCTTGCACACCAGAGGCACAGAGAAATTCTGGTTGCTGCTCCAGCTTCCTACACTCCCCAATGGGATGGGCAGAAACTGAATAGCAACACACTGCCATGACTGTTTGGGTCCTTTATATCATTTCATCAGTGTTAACTGTGCTCCTTGTCATCCATACAAACATCTGAACGCAGGCAAGTTTTCTCTTAACACGAAAATCTGCCTCATCCAAAAATTAACACACCCTGTTTTCTCTTAATTTTGTGGGGGTTTGAGTAAATTCATCTGACTAGGCAGTCATTGGTTGTCATTTTTCTGATTACAGACTGAAATGTTAAATTCAAAGGGCTTCACCATGAAAAAAAAAGCATAAACAGATGAAATATCAGCATGACTGTTCAACTTCATGCTACTGAGTTTGCAAAGAAGCTGTCCAAAGTGATAACTTGGTGAACCTGAAAACAGGAGATCACTAAAACTTATGGCTTAAATAATCAGGCAGGAAAAAACACTTATCTAATTGGAACCTTGGCCACTCCCAGGTATGTCTGTGTTTAAAAGAACTGTTAATTTGTTTCCTGTGCTTGATAGCAATGAGGAGGCTAGCAAGGATGTCCAAAAGGAAAGCAGCATCATGAATTAGCATGGGAGAAGCTGCAGCTTGTTTCTTATTGAAAATTTGTACATGAATAGCCTAAGACTTCTGGTTTAGAAAACAATTTTTTAATTTTTTTTTTTTACTTCGGATGTTATTTCTACCTTAGCATATGGATGTGAAATCTGGAAATCCATCAGAAGTATAGGCAAGTGTCTAAACACCTTCAAAAGCAAATTGCTAGAAAAATACTTGATATTACAAGGAATTAATTTATAAAAAATCCCAAGATTCCTCAGACAATCAGTCTTAGAAATTATCAAGTAACAAAATAAAAGTATCTGGAGTATGAGCTAATAATTAAATCAGAGCATCTGCCATTGCAAGGGTGTTATGAAATGCTGTGAAAAGGCACATACAAAGGGTTTTAACTGGCAAAATTGTCAGAACTTCACAGTACAGAGGCTTTGGAAATTGCATCCCATTGCTGAAGTAAGCGACTGAATGAACTTTACGACACAACTTATGTTTCTTATGGCAGGAAGGATCCAGATTCAAATTGTGGAGTAAAAAAACCCCAGAATCTCCTGAACAGACCAAGCCTGTAAAGACTTACAGCAGATACACAGAGAGAAAAGTCTTAGAATTTTTTTCTCACCAAGCTTACTGGCAAACTTGAGGGTGAAATATGTTCTCAGAAACATTGATCAGCTCACAAGTCAGTTGTGAATAGAAAAGCAGCAAAACCTGTTATTTGCAATGAATTTTTAAAAAATTATTTCTAATGCCTGCTTTTTTACAAACTATATTATTTGCTTATTAATTGAATAATGGACATTAGTTTTTTTAATGTTTTGGGTTTTTTCCTTTAAAAAAAGAGTCAGTAAAACCAAAATTTTTATATATAGCAGAGGTAAAAAAAACCAAAAAAACCGCCTTATTGTTCTGATCTGGAATGGCAATTAAACTAAAAATCAATTACATTTCTTCTAAATGGATCACAGATGTTAATATTTTTGTTTTGGAACAAATACTTCTATATCATTGGTTGTTCTGAAAATGCTAAAATAATCTAACCTTTCCCTCCCTTCCTAATAAGGAGTGTGAACACTTTTCTTTCTTAATTAAATATTGAAAATATTGAGATTTATACAGGCAGATTTGGCAGCCTTTTCATGTTTACTTGGACTGTGAGGTGTATTTTTATGTATACCTCTTTAAGTAAACCAATTTTGTTTTGATTTGTTTTGTTTTGTTTTTTTTACTAAGTCTATTTTGTTAGACATGGATCAGACACAGGTAATGTCAGCAGACCTGTTCTCTCGCCACTTTAAGTTGTGTAAATTGGAAATAGTCACTGAAATTGGCAGAGTCACAGAGATGTAAAAACTGCAAGAGGAGAGTAAGGTCCAGGGTGTTTGAAATATCTGAAGCAGATGAGTAAAATCACTCCTGCCAGTCAACAACTCCAGATCAGCCCTGACAATTAGGCTGGAATTGTATTTTCCTTCTGCAGCTTTGTGTTGGTTTTTCATCGGTGATATGTTTCACCCGCTTAATTTGTTCCTTAATAAGTGCATTTTGTCACTGCCAGTTGTCAATGGGTCTGCACTGCAAAATTCAGACCCAGATCCCAGTTCAGCTCATGTTCCATTCTGCCCTGAATGACACTTCTGGCTTGGACCACCACATAATTGAGAGCAAACCACAGCATGTGGATTTGGACTCAGGTCCAGCCTCAGCTCCCATGGAGTCTGGGATTGCTCTGATTCCAGGGTTTGGTTCCAGATTTCTTGTAATTTGGGCTATTTAATATCTACTAATCCTTTATTTTTATTTGTGTGTGTGTGTGTGTCTCATTTCAGACTTCAGAACATATTTAGGAAAAAAAATTTTTTAAATGAAAGAAAAGAGCCAAACCCAAAACAAAACAGAGGGAATCTAACAAATCTTTGCATATTTTTTTTTTTTTCCCAACATCAGCAGATGTAGGGAAACGATAGATTTGGAAAAAAGTGTGTGGGAAACAGCTGCAGAGCAATGTTTAAACACAGAGGACCAAACAAAGGCAGCCAGCACTACTGTGGAGAGCGAGCTTCCACCCTCAGGACGGCGAAGCGCTTCCTGAAACCATCTGGGACAAAGGAGCATCCCGAGGATGCTCGCAGCCTCTCCGACCTGCCCGGGAGCGCCGAGGAGATGCGGGCACACACTCCAGAGGTTGGGAAGGAGAGGCAATTCCCGCTGCCTGCCGCCGCGGTCACGCCTGCCTGGCGAAGGAGGAGGACGGGAGCCGGTCACAAAGGATTTCCTGCTGCCTGCCCACAAGCAGGGCTTTGTGCTCTTTGTGAGGTGCGCTGCTCCCGGTCCCCTCCGCAGGCGGCTCCCGCTGGAAGCGGCTCCTCCTGCAGCACCCCGCGATCCAGGGAGCTGGTGGCGAACGGGAGGTGAACCAGAGAAGAGCTGCGAGGACAACTAAAGCACCGGGAAAAGCGCCTGGCGGCTTAAATAAATCAAGTGTTTCTCTGTGGAGAAACACGTGAAGAGAGGATGAATTAATTAGAGATTACAACCAACTATGAGGGATAAAAATTTGGTAATAAAGGGAGGTTTCGGTCTGGTGACAAAGAGAGGTCGAGGTTTAACATCTACTGAAGTTGAAGGTAAAACAATTTAGAGCAGGAAAAAAAAAAAGCAGGACAATTAATTGCTGGACAAACACAGCAAACTGAGATTTAAGGATTTGTTCTGAATTTTCCCCATAAATTCTGGAGTTCTTTCCTTAGAAGATAGGCTGCAGGTTAAGCAGGAATTAATTTTAGCAAGTTCAACCACATACACTGCAAAAAGAGTTGGAATAAAAGATCAAAACGGGCCCTCCTAGCTTTGTAAATAAGGAGTCCAATAATAAGCAGCTAAGCTCACATTCCAGGCTCCTGAGGACACATTGCAGGCAGGAACGTGACATGACTTTCCAAAGGCTGCATGACAAATCTGAGCCCAGACCTGAAGAGAGACCCCAGGATTCCCGACAGGAATGCTCTTTGTCCTTGCTCTGCTTCCATCCCGCCCTTTCTTTCTTTAGCTCGCTTATCCCCTTCCTGTCCCTCTCCCTTCCTCCTTCCCTGTGTGCTTGCCACCAGGTCCATTCCTGCCTGGTATCTTCTCTGCCCCTCCTCCCCCTTTCCCCATTTTTCTGTGGAGCCGCTGGAACCCTGTGCTGACATCTCCTGCAGAAGGCCTGTGCTGGTGCACGTCCCAGCCCTTGGCCATATTTTCTGGGAGACACTCACAGCTGATAAAGATCAGGCAGGGAGGTATGAGGAAAAAAAAAGGTTATTACTGGTCTGAATGTCATAGATTGTGGCCAAGTGGCTGTGTGAGAGAGGGTGAGGGCTGCAGTCCCTCCCCACCTGCAGCTGTCCCCTGAGAGCATCCAACATCAGCAACAGCAGTGTGGAGTTGCCACTCCAGAAGAGGGACACAAAGAACTGCCCTGGCCATGAGTAAGTGTGTGAAACCTCCTCCGTGATCTGCCTGGCTCCTGCAGAGCGCTCTCCATGACCACACGAGGCATCACCCTGACGCTGACACCACCCCAATCATTTTACTGCAATCCTACGACAGGGAGCGGCCCACCAGAGCGTGTGGAAATGAGGATGAACCTACAAGCAGCTTCAGCATTGGCCCTCTTAATTTTCCCACTTTCTTCTCACCACAATATATGCATCTAAAACCTCAACCTTGTCTATTGCTTTAAACAGTCACTTTTCCTCTATTTCCAAACCCTCAGATCAGTTCTGTTCAAAAGAAGAACATATTAATAGCAACCTCTATATTCCCTCTAGGATACTCTCAAGTCTTACTGTGTTTTTAATCTTTGCAGAGCCCAAAAAACCAACCACATCAGGTGATGTGAATACCAGGGTTTTTTTCATTTCTTTATGGACGTGACTAGTTAGGAGTTCTGCAAAGATTAAAAACACCATTCAATAAAACTATAGATTTGAAAAGGTGCATCATGATATGATTAACAGGGGATTCAAAAGAGAAGATAAAAAGAATATTCCTGACATCCATACAGTGGTAAAAATCTACAGAATAAGTGGAGCAGCATTGACCTGCTCTTTAATAACAGCAAGAGATAAAACAACCTCATCAAAACTTGGAAGGCATCAGAAGCAGAAAGATTAGGCTGAGATTTTCGGATTTCCAGATTGCAAAGAAAAAGAGTCTGTTTAGATGGTCTGAAACCACAGAAGAAGTAAAACTGTGAAAATGGAAACCAGAACAGTGTGTTTTGACCATAGGCTGCAGGCTGATATTCATGGTCAGGGGATGGAGAGGAATTGAGCTTCTCATGTGGACTGGGGGAGCCAAAAAATACCTACAGCACATGACATTTAAAACTGCAAGCAGAGTGCCATGACTGGTATGTCATCTACATTCTCTAACTTCAGTTTTCTCAGTTTGCATTAAGGATACATTCAAAACTCACTTCTTTAGAGTTTTGTTTTCATCTTGTTCTTCAAGTGTGTTTTTCCCTTCCAGCACACAGTAATCCTTCTGGTGTGTTATATAACAGAATATTCTACCCTGGGAAAATATTTTTTGTTCCTGTTTGCAACTTTTGACTCTTTTCTGAAAAGTTATTCCCTTTTTGGGGTAAACACAGTGAAATAGAAAATGACAGGCAGAAGAGATGTTTATTATTGCACCTTTTGAGTAAGTCACAAGACAGTGCCATGGTCTTGGCCCGTCACCACAGAGAGTATCTTGACCATTTGCTGTGACTCTTTGTAGGCTGACACATTATGAGACAATAAAGCTCATCAGTGGGTGATGATTCTGTTCCATGGCAACTTCCTGTGTTTCAAATCATTATTCTTCTATGCTGGAACACAAAGAAAATGCTTTCATAAAAGCCTGTAAATGCCTGTTCTCAGGCATTTCTGTTACCTGGTGACTAGAATCCTTACCCAGAATTTTCCTTTTTTTTTTTTCCCCATTCCAGGTCATTCAAAATGAAGTGTTTGTTTTCCTCACTGCAGTCAAAGCATAATCCTCTTCTCCCCACAATTTCAGTCTAATTTTTTGTCCTAAGTGAAAGCATCATGAATAACAGCAAGTAGTTGCTTCCATCAGCCTCAACTTCAAAACAAGAACCAAAAACCCAATGCTTGCTTTACTGCGAATACACAGTTTACCCTCATTTAAACAAGAACAAATAAATAGAGTTTTTTATAAGGATTATCCTATAAAGCTTGTACAAATAAATGCCAACCTAAAACTGCAAAAGAAGGAAGAATCAGGCCCATTGAACTGTCTGTTGTTAAGTAAATCCACCGTGAGGGTAACACAGACTGAGCACTGATTTGTAGTTCTGAGTCCCGTGTGTGTCTTCTAAAATAGACTGGGGTCTTTGAGACTACATTTGAGGGGGTTGGTCGGTGTGTTTCTGATTTTCCCATGTGAGCAGGAGACCCTTGACAGTCTTGGACACCCTCAGCATTGGTTACCACCACTCCTTGTTTTCATCCTCCCTTTGCGCATGCTACACCCTTAAGGAGAAAAACTCTCAATCAACACCAGCCTCACTGCAGCTTGTGGCTTCAGCACCTCTGCAACACATTTAGCAAGGGGAATATTGCATGAAGAGCAGGGTAAATTTATCTGTAACAGGTGATGAGTGCTTTATTTTGGGTCAGACCTATCCTAATTGAAGGAGGAGGCAGCCACCCTGTTCTTCACATAGTGCTTTTCCCTGCACTGCCCTATGTTATCAACAAGACTCAAAGGCACAGAAGCTTAGAGCTTCTTCTCTGTGGCCACCCGAGCACCACACTCGATTGGCCCAGCCAGATTTTTGCTTTCCCAGCCCTCTGAGACTCCTGCAGTTAAATTACACAACGTCTTCTTGAGCAGCATCTGTGCAGCAGGAATCTTCAGCCCACAGAAAGGCTTGGGAGACAGACTGCTTCCTTACACGTGGTTGCTTTTGTCAGCACATAAATCAGCCCCTGAGAGGCCTCAGCAAAGCAGTCCTGATCCAGGGGAGGGTGCCTCAGTTGGAGAGGAGGGACAACTGTTCTAAGCCTGGCTGAGGAAAACAGGGAGCTGGGAAAAGACTGTGAGCCCAGAACTTCACAGTTTTGAAAATCTCAAGGTGCTTTTTGTGATAGCATAACTTCCTCAACAGACAATTCCACAGGAAATTACAGAACATTTTCTGAGTGTGTTATCCAACTGCAAAAGATGGGCATCATGTGATGCAGAACATTGTAGACACAGCAGAAGGGTCCCACAGGAGATTAGGGAGAAACTTGGAGTATCAGACAGTTCCTCATGGGCAGACACTGGCCACATGGGAATTCAAAGGGACTTTTGCTACTGCTTCTGCTGCAGCAAAATTATATTTTTCCAGGTCTCCAGGGGATTACAAAACATTTCTGATTCTCAGAAACATTCAAGGGTTCCTTTCCATATCTCGGTCACGGACCAAACCAATAAGGGAACAGCTCTAGCAGATGCCCGTGGAAGAAAGACATTTGTAGCAGGAAAAGAGATGCCTGGTGAAGCACTGGAGGTCAAACTGCACACACAACACTCATGTGAAATTTCAGCTGTCCCCTTTCTGAAGAACAGCTGCTTCACTGAAAGCCTGCACAGCACAGCAGGAGTCCCTGCTTTCCAGCAGGCATCATGGAGCAAACTCTTGGCGTAGGGCAGGGAGACTTCCTCTCCTAGACAGAGCAGAAACAGGCCCCTGTCCTCACACCTTCCAACCACTTAGAGTTGCTTTTAAAAAAACCCCTCCTTGACTGCTATTTCTCTATACTAATCAAAGCATCTCGGACTCTATCAAATAATCCAAAGATGCTTGCAGGGTCTTTGGCATGCAGAAAACTGGTTTCAGTGTTTTCCTTTTCGGCCTTTAGCTTCTCAGCAGCTGCTTTAGCAGCACCTTCAAGTGGATCAGCCTCAACTGTTGTCAGCTTGCACCATCCCAGTTTGCATGACCTACTTAACTGCTTGAAATTCAGAGGTATTGAGCACCTGGGACTCCAGAGGAATTTGATGAGATCTGTGGTTGCTTCCTCACCTCTGAAGAGTGAGGCCCATAGGAGTTCTTTTGAAGATGTCAATTGCTATCCTCTATCCTGGCTTCCCATATTGCTTCCAAACAAGCAGCTATCACTCCCTGTGCTGGTAGGTTTGTCTTTTGAATGTTAAGTGTCCTGGTCGAAGACATCAATTTTAGTCCAACTTCATCTGTTTAAGAGGGACAGGGATTATATTACTTTGCAATTCCCTCTTAACTTTGTTCTATTCTATATCAAATATGAATTATTGACAGAATCACCCCAATCTGTCACATTTGATGAGACACACATACCATGGAATACATTAAATGGAGAATATAATTTTAGAAGCACATGCGAGAGAAGCCGAGAGAGAATTAATTTCTAATTCAGTGCATGAAACAAACAACAACGAAGAACATTATGAAGGTTTGTGACCTAACAGTAGCACTGGAAATTAGAAGTTTCAGTGAAGTCTAAAAGGGCAAACTAGAGTCCCTTGAAAAAAAACCAGCTGAAAAACAGACATGCACACAAACACATACATAAAGTTCAACTAGCAAATTTGATTTAAGGACCAGATTCCAAGGTTTTTAGTCATGTTGGATGGTACATTCCCACCAGTGAATGATCCCTTTGAACCAATGGGACTACTTGTGGAACAAGGTACTATTCAGCTCAGGAGTAAAGTGAAAGGAATCAGAATCCATCCTGAAGTTAAAAGAAAACAGGAAATTCCATATCTCATAGTAATCAACGTGAAAAAGGAGTCAGGAGGTTATGATGCACAGCACAGCCAGACAAACGTGTGCACAGGAGAGAACCCTGAGGTTTCATCTGAACAGGTTACCAACAATACTGCTGCTCCTTTTTCCCTGCTAACAGAGCCACAGAAAGTTTTTACAAATACTGTATGTTGTTCTCTGCTAGCTCAACTTCCTTGTTTAGAAACTTTCTGTCCCCTCCGAAGATAGCTTCTGGCTCCTCCTCTCCAATGCCAGACAGACTTCATTTGAATCAGGGGGAAAACTAACAAAAAAAAAAAGCACAGTAACTATCCCTGCCCTTCATTCAAATTTCTCAGTTCCCAAAGTTAGAAAAGGTGGTAACTTTTTAAAGTAAGATTTGCCCTCTCTTCCCATGCGGTCGAAAAGGCCTGAAAAATCTTTACCTCAGGACTAACTAAATTGCACCCATTAATGAGATCTGTAAGGTACACACATAATCGACTGGTCATTTTGCCCTGTTTTCTGATCAGGATAATGAGTACATCTCCTTTCTATGGCTTTTCTCAACACTCTCCAAATGTGTAATATCACAAATAAAAGCGGGTATGAATTTCTGTTACTTAACTGGATAAGACTAATAAGCATGTGAGCTAAATGTGCAGTGGAAATTACATATCCAATAATAAATGAGGTCAAATAACAAAAGAAACTCACTATCAGAAACTTAAAAGATCTTTATTTATGTCAGAATTTTGACCATTATTGTGCTCATGCATAGGTAAGTACAATTTCAGGCATACATTATGTTGAAACAAGTATTGATTGCCATTTATCTCCTGGTTGCAATGTTCTTCATTCAAAATTTTCCTCAGAACAAATTGCTTACCAAAAAAAAATCGGTGAAAACACAAAATTGCTCACCTATTCTTTCTTGAGACACACTGACAGGAGTTACGCACAGCAAATCCATGAAAAGACTGGCTTATAAAATATGAATTCATTTACTCCAGGGTCTCAACATGTCTGCAAAAATTCCTGGCTGAGGTAAGGTTAAAGTTTTCAGCTGGTGGGTATTGAGTATTTCATGCTACAAGTTTTCATCTTCTTGGCCCAACCTCCAACAAAGGAAAACAAACAGCAGCAAGGTGGCCTTGAGATGTTCTTTAAAAAGCAGAAGACCTGCTCCACCTAGAAGAGACCTATTTCAAGGTGAACCTTGGGAATAAGATGAGAAAGGGTCATTTATTCATAGCTCTTTCCAGAGGGTGCCATAAAAGAGGTCTTTAGAGTCAGCTTCAATCAGCTCTGAACAGTGGTTTCCTCTGCAAAAAGCCTGGCTCCCACATTTTTGCACCACATTGTGTAACTTGAACTTATATTTAATTCATTTTTCCCTTCAGACTAGAGGGTATTTAGCCATCTGTGACATCATTACACCAGCTACCAGATTCCCTTCGCTGCTATGAAGGCTGAAAATTCAATAAAGTCTAATTGACGACCTTTTTAAAAGGACCCAGATTAAGAGTAATTAGCACACAAATGAGTAACACTCAACATTCCAGTGATGTAGTGATTTGATCAAATTCAGCATACCTTAGGGGAGATATACTGAACAGCACTACAAGGAATGATCAGATTTATTATAAGAAAAACACACAATGCACATTTTTTATTTATATGCTCACATTCCTTATTAATTGAAGATTAGCCTCAGAAAAAAAAAAAGAAAAAGAAGAAGGTATTGCAGAAAACCGAGAAGTCCTTTAATTAATCATGATTTAGAAAGTAAAGAAAACACTCATAGAGTTAAGTGTAAAGACAGAGAGGGGTGACTGAGTAAAAGAGATAGGTTATGGAGAATAGAATATGTATGGAGAAGCTCTACACTCAGAATATTTACCAGGAATCCCAGGAATGGGCACGTCCGTGTCTGTGCACACACTGAGACACACATTTGCCTTCAATCATGTCTTCCTGATGGGCAGAAAGCGGAGCTTGCAAGGAGAGCTGCCTGCCCTCAGAGCCAGAAAGGGAAAGGGAGGACCAAAGAGTTCATGCCAACCTTCAGTCAGAAGTCATAGAGAAACAGGGAGGATGTTAGAGCACACCTTAAACACATGTGCTGAGAATATTTAACAAGAAGAGTGGTGAAATCCTTCCGTCTTGTTAGAGGTGTGCTCCAACACTGGGTGAGAAGCGTGGAGCACAGAGGTGCCATTGCATTCTAGTCCCTCATCAAGGTCCCTGTGCTCCACATCACCAGGAATGGAGCCTTTCCACCGCGGAAGCAGCGCTGCCAGCATGATGCAGATCTCTGTCCAAGTGCCTCACTGGACCTCTTGGACCCCGTGTCCTGCAGCACATTGAAAACACATCCTGCCTTTCCCCCTCCACCACTGCAGGCCAGCGGGAGAAGGAGAGGAGTGCTGTGAGCTCCACCACCTCTCCCACGCAGCACAGGGCGGCACAAGCAGGACCCAGAGCGCACCAAAACAGGGAGACAGAGAACAGAAGTACCACATGGCAGGGAGCTGTCAGCCTGCTGGCCCCAAAATAGATGTGCTACCTGAAGTGTTAATACAGACCTCGCTGTCAGATATCTCAGCATTTCTCCTCGGTGCCAGGAGACTGCACCCCTGTGACATCCCAGCAGGGTGTGTGGAGGAGGGAGGGTTAAACCTTATCCTACAGAAGGAGGCAGATTCAGAGCCTTGCCTAAGGTGGGAGTGTCAGCCCACTAAACTGTTGACTCCACATTATGTTGCAGCTTTACAAATCTCATTATTTGGTCTTATACTGAAAATTCAGACGCATTATCAATGTAATTTGTTTCAAACAACACCAGCTGGTCATGATGAAGCTCTCATTAAAATTTATCACCTTGATAATGTACAAATAGATACATATATATATATATATCTCACAGGTGGGCCATACCTCTCCACAAAGTCTGCTGTTACAGATAAAGTCAATTCAGTGGATGCACTTGAATTAAGTAAGGCTGGTAAGCAAGCAACAATTTGAGTTTCTGCCCACTGGTGATGTCTTTTTTCCATGCATGACCTTGCAACATCTGCATATGTGTTCCCTCTTGTTTTTTGTGTTGCAGTAATCTGGCCCACCAGGGAATCTGCAGAAGACACCACCTCTCCATTCAGGGCTTGGAGAATGAGATCAGGGAGCCACTGGAAAGGGGCAGAGCCGCACTGAGTCCCAGTTGAAGGGTGGCTGTTCTCACCCAAGCCCTCCAAGGTGCTGCCCTTTGGCACAACACAGAGCTCAGCCTGAAGGCTTGGGCTGAGGGCACGTGGCTGAGAAATTCAAGCAAAGACTCAGTCTCAGAGAGATCATTTCAGAGGCTTCAGAACTGGACTTAAACCCTCCTGGCCAACGCTGTAAATAAGAACAGATCTTTCATCTTAACCAGCATCACCCCTACAATTAAAGATGCACAATGTCTGTGATGGTGTCCTCTATGCTGTCTGACCAGCTGATTACCTAGAGGTTACTCCTTCCTAGATAAGTTATTCCGTGAATCCAGCAATAATTAGGAAAAAAAAAAAAATACAGAACTATGGTCAGGAATTGATCTTGTCTTAGACTGGGGTTTGGTGGGGTTTTTTTCCTGTCTGTCATGACGCAACTTGTATCCTGGTTGATAATTTTAGCATGGAGCAGGCTGTGGATATGTTTCAGACTGGGGAAAATGTCTTTCAAGAAGATGTCTCTAGCTGGTTGAGATGGAAAACAAGGACAACCTTGTTCATAGAGGGTAAAAGATGCATTAATTTTTGGCAGCATTTCAGACAAGATTGTTTTTTATTTAGGTTTTTTCCCCTCCTATAAAGTTCACTCAGCATTATCTCCATTACTAAGCAGGCATGCTTACTGAAATCTGCCAATTTAGTCCAGCCTATATTTAGATCCAGGAAGCTTTATTTTACTTTATGTTTAATAAGACATTTTGCAAGTGATAAGAAGAACCCGCTTGGTTCCATACTACCACAAATCTTTCATTTGTGGTAGCTAATGAAAGCTCAAAAACTATTACATTACAGAAAACAGGGGTAAAAGTGGCTCTAAATATGGTTCTGTCTTCTAACTGGCAAGTTAATGACAGTTTTACCAGTGACGTCCCAAAACCTTCTGCTCCAAAATTCCCTCTTAAAATTATGTTCTGTAGACCTCATCATAAATGTGAGTAGTGCTGCATCTTCCTGTCAATTCATCCATACTACATGTAAGGGTCACTAATTACAAGTTTATTTTTCTTCATAGTATCAGTAAAGTCTCAAAATACTCTTTTAGCAAGACTTAAGTGTAGTATTAAATATTGCTGCCACTTTAGTAGAGCCTAGTGGGCTCAGTTTTGACAAACACTCAATTGCAAAGGGTAATATGAAACTTTAAAAATAGGTAGAACTAAAGCACGTAGGTTAAAAACGTGAGCAGAACAGAGCAAGAGCAAAACAAAGGAAAGCATGGTTGGTAATACTTTTGACTTTGGCATGGATGTTTATACCCACGAAGCACAGCATCGCAAAAATGCAGCCTTAGCACCCTGCATGAGCCTGGTTCCAGCTAACCTGGCTCCCTCTGGATGCATGGCAACACTCCCCACATAGCCTGGACAAACCACTCCCAAGGAGCTGAGAGCTGATCCCATTCAAACACAGTTACCTACAGGCCAGCTCACCTGGCAAATAAATGCCCCTTCCCCACATATATACATTTCTGTCCCTAAACCTCCACATTTGGGAGGAAGTCCAAGTCCCAAATTTGGGAGCAAGTACATTCATCCCACCAACAACTACACAAAATGTGACATCCCTGGTTCCTGCACCAGGAAATGTTTCACAGAGGTACAAAGGAAAGAATCCAAATTCCACAGCCAGGCAAGCACTTCTTTACTGGTGAGCACGGCCTCATAGCCTTTAAAAAAGGGTTTCACAAATTTGTTTTGTGCAGGTATCACCACAAAGCCAAGCACATCAAGGAGAAGAGACATTCTGCTCTTTGAGTCCCCCGTAATGCAGGCTGCAAATCCTGCAGCTAAATATGTTCGTTTAGATCAGTCATTTAAAAGTGGCTTTTTCTTCTCATGGTCTTCACACAAAACAACACTTGGTAACTAAGATTTCTGGCCTTACAGCCCTAAATGAAGATCTCACTTCTCACTATATATTTCAAGGTTACGTTTCAGGATGCACGTGGCTCACACAGAAAACATAACAAGATGCAGAGAGTTTGCTGCATTCTGTCTAGGATGGTCCCATAAATAACATACCAGGTCAAAATCACGCCAATAAAGCATCATAAAAGTACCATCCAGTTTGTCCCATGTCTATCATTAAAAGGGAGAAGGCATATTTATAAAGCTTCATTCTCTGACTGTGTATCTTCATTAAAAATAAAAAGAAGAGAAGAACAAAGCACTTCTTAGAGCAGCTTACAGCAGATAATATCAAAAAGGTTTGGGGTGTTTTTTTACGTCTTTGGGTTTTACTTTTACACCAGCAACAAGCCCAGGAAAACTAACATACAGGATTTCATGTTTGGATAGAAGGCAGCCCTGTCTAGCTTCATAATCTTTCATATAATTATGGAATGACTAGCAAGTCTTCCTTCTGTTTCAAGGCAAAGACAGGTGAGAAGGAGAACAGAAGACTGTGTGATAAGTGTACATAAATTCAAAAAAGAAATTTTGCAGGGGAAAAGTGGGAGTCTGGGAGGAAATGTATATCTGTGAATGTAATTCTTGCTTATCTTGTTCATGTGAGCTTTTCTCTTGACTGAGGAGTATGAATTACTGTAGAAATGTAAAAGTAGGAGTACTCTCCAGAGGACATCTGTTTCACATCACAGACAGATGTCTGTCTGACCCATTTTCAGGTCTTGAAACAAGGATTCCAGAATATCCTCAGAAACCCTGTTCCAGTGCAGTATCATCCCCATAGCCAGAACATCTGAGTTCTATCTATCTGCTTTAGCTTATTCCATACATTTTTTTTAAAAAATACCATTTTAAACAGGGAAAGCAGGTAAGTGTCCTTCTCTTTATAACATTTTAAAATAATATTTTTGCATACTTTTTATGCATTACACTTTTTCCTGAGAAAAAAGCCTATACTCAGTTAATTCAGCTTTTCCTAATAGAAGCTGCTTTCTAGGCTTCGTTCTTTCTCCTTTCCAAAGGAGAGTGATTTTCAAAATGTGCCATTACCATTGGGCACAGATGTAATATTCCTGGGTCAGGCTCCACCACTCCAGGCAGAACTAGATAATTATTTCCCAGTTATTCACAATATTGCTATTAATTCATACAATCATGGAATTTACTCTTCACACATCTTCACATTTCTGGATTTCATTTTGCTTGTGCTCTGTGCTAAGCCTCTTTTATGAAAACTGCTCTCGAACTAGTTGTTTCCCATTTAATATTTGTGCATTTGATTTTTTCTTCCCCAAAAGTAATACATTGCACTTGTCTTTCTTTATTGAATTTCATCCTATTGATTTCAGACACTTTTTTCAATTTATCAAGCCCATTTTGTATTCAAATCTTGTTCTGTAAAGTGTTTGCAACTCCTCTTAGTTCAGTATCATATGCAATTTTTTAAAGTTTTCTACATATTCCATCGTCAAAGCTGAAAATATTGGATAATACTGGACCTAAGACAGTCCTCTGTGGTATCTTATTTGATATGTTTTCCCAGTCTGACAACAAACCATTGATAACTGCTTTACTGATAAGCCCAATTTTTCAGGTTTGCACCCATCACATAATAACTTCATCTAAACCATATTTCTCCTGTTTACTTATGAAAATGTCATGTGGATGTGTGTCAAAAGCCTCGCTAAAGTCAAGATCTATCACATCTGCTTCTTCCTCCTTATCCACTGGGCCGGTTACTCTGTCAAAGAAGGAAATGAGATTGCTTTGATGTGATTTGTTCTTGACAAACCCATGCAGGCTGTTTCTTATCACCTTATTTTCCTCTAGGTGTTTACAAATTGATTGTTCAATAATTTGCTCCTGCATTTTTCTCAGTATCAAAGCCAGGCTGACTGGCCTGTGATTCCCTGGGTCTTCCTATTTCCCCTTTTCAAAGATAGGTTCCGTGTTTGCCTTTCCCCCATCCGCTGGGACCTCACTCATCCTCCACAAGTGCTCAGAGATAATTGCTAATAGTTCAGAGATCACCTCAGCTGGTACCTGCAGTACTCCAGGGTGAATTTCACGAGGCCCTGCTGACTTGCATATATCTAACTTATCTGAATATTCTTCAACCTCTGCTCTTTTTCCCTGTGTATTTAACAACTTGCTGCTCAGAGTGTGTTTCACACTTTTAACGCTCAGAAGCAGCAATCCTGACAACGTAGGTTTAATTTATTTTGGCTGGTGGAGCAGTCTCTTTTCACTCCACAATGTCAACAAAGAAGAGTGGCTATATTGACTAAACAGGTAGGAAAGATGCTCCTAAACCCAAATATATGGTGTTTCAAAATGTGACTGCTGCTCTGCCTCTGGAGAGTAAGCACTTTGCAGACAGGGAGGCCCAGTGATTCTTTAAAATCCCCTCACAGCCTCAAAGACCCTTGTTCAGGTCAGGTCCAGTTGCAGCAGCTCAGAAAACCAGCAGCTGCTTTTTCACTCCATCCAAGTGACATCCAGACATCAGCCATTCCCCCACCCATTTTTCCCAAACCTGGAAGTGTTTACAAAACATGACACTCATTTATACAATCAAGGTTCATATAAAATGCAGCAAGGGCATCCAGCGGGAGATAAAACAAAGATACATTGATCTAGAATTATACCTACTTCCTCAAATACGGTTTCTTGGAGGTAGATTTAGCTACAGGATGACCCTTAGCTATTGTCCTTCTCTTTCAGCAGCTTTGTTCCTGTTTACGAAACAGTCCTTACCTCTGTCTCTCAAATTCACACTTGACATGCCTGCTGTACTTGCAATTAGGGCAGGAGAAGCCCATTGTTCATGTTTTCCCCTCTGTCTTCTCTACAGAAGTATTTCTCACTGGGGACCTAAAAGACACACTATTGATTTTTTTTTTTTTTTTTTTTTTTTGCTAAATGGCTTGTTCTTTTTTATTATGTTATCCCGGTGGTTTTAATTTCTTACTGCCTACTTTGATGTAGCAACCTAAAGACAGCCAAAGATGAAGTTCTAACCCTAAGGCCTTGAAACAAAAGATACAGCATCTTCCCTCTGTCCCTCAGAAAGAGAAATAAAATGGCTTAGTTGAAAGAAATCCACAGCAAGGAGGGTGTGAAGAAACCTTTACATTTCCTCACCTGTCAATTAACACAGAGGATGCACCCTGGACACTGGAATGGCCTTTCTGACAGGCAGGAATCCATCTTTCAGACTGCAAAATTATTCTCACTTCAGTCCTGCGGTGAACTTCGTGGCAGTCAGTGTTGTGTGCGCCCGAGGGAGCCTCGGGGAAGCCACCAGGAGCCACGTGAGCACGAGATCACCACAAGGCTGGCAGCAGCAAACAAAGGAACTCTGAGCAACCACATTTCGCAAGCGTGCAAGCATGTCATCCGTAAGTCAAGTGGGGATTCCTTTAAAAATACGATTCTTCCACCGCTTTTATACGCGAGGAAAGCATCGCCAAGTTAGAGGCTTGTGAGTGGAAAATATTACAGGCTACTTTATTTCAAGAGATAAATTTTGGGGAAGAAAAACTTCCCGAGGAAAAAAATTGCAGAAGTAAGCAGTGGTGCCATGGCAAACTCTGTCTGTACTTCAGGCAGCAGCGGAGTGGGTCAGCCTGGATCACAGGCAGCCTCCAGCCCACCCCACACACAGCCAGGGCTACCAGGAGCAGACTAATCCAGGATGGAGATTCCATGGCCTATCTGGGCAACTCGTTCCTGGTTCAGGCCACCATCCAAAGGACCAAATGTGCATTTTTTGCCTCAAAGCAGCATCCTCTTTGCAAGCCGTGTGCCCATACCCCGTCAGCTTGAGCCTCCTGGGAGAGCCCAGCTGCTGGTACTCCCTGCCCATGCATCTTTCTCTACATCCATCCTGTCCCACCCGTGACAAAAGGGTCTGCATTTCCCCTTGTCCAAATTTCTGAGGCTGCCATCAGTCCATTTCTTCAGCTGTCACCTACTACAGGTCAGCTACAACTTCTGCACTGGGACCAGCCAGCAATGATCCTGCAGAGAGACAAGAATGCAACACAAGACACCAATATCCCACAAAAAGAAAACAAGGTGGGAAAAAGGGCACGATCAGAGGGTAAATGCTAATGGATTATGCAGAGACACACCAAGAGCTTGTACATGGCACAACAACATAAAATTGCCAAAATTTCACTCTTGCCAGTCGCTGGCCTGATACCACCAGAGCTGCTGAGAGTTACAAGAGCTTTTGAGGGTAAGCTCGGCAGGGAGAAAACAACTTTAATGGCATTAAACTCTTGTCTCATTCCCACAATGATCGGTCCAGTCTAGGACTGACTTTTACAAATAAGAATCCCTGGAGGAGCACTCTCCAAGATGCAATGGTTCATTTGCAGAGAAAGGTTCATTTTTCTTAGCTGTAAGACACTTCTCCAGAAAGTAATAAACCCCAAGAATATTAATTGTAGCCAAATATCACAGACATAAACCAACAGTAGCTCCAAAGATGCTTTTGCTTGAGGGAAAATGGGGTGGAGAAGAGCAAAGGAGAACATTCATATCTAGACCTGTATTTAAGGTTCCTTTCCATTTATGAGGAGTGAAGCTTTTGGAAGCCAAGCTGCAGTTCAGGTCAAGTGTAACTCCAGCAGGTCTGAGAATGGTTGAAAATAAAGAAATTATGTTCAACTCCAGCACATATTAGTGATAAATATAATGATTCGTGCACTCTAGAAGCAGAGAGAGCAAGCTTATTACAAGGCACAAAAAAAGAAAAGGACAATTGGACAAAAATATGTTCTGCCATAAAAACAGACAACCTGCTTTCTATCATTAGTTGCAAAAAGAGACCTCCACTAACACCTTTGAAATAAAAGCACAAGCAATACACAGACCTTAAAATCATTCTATCTCCTTTCTGTGACCAGAGAATATTCAAAGTTTTCTGAAGCGCTAGGACTGTAGGTCCTAACAAGGTATCTCTGGCCTTTACTTAGAAGCATGTGCACCTCACCCTCTTCTCTCTAACTCCTAATGTCCTCTATGAAGACAAAGTTTACAAATAAACCTAAAAATATTCAACAGGTACTCTGTAGCTCTTCTCATTTACCTGCTCTGGTGTGACACCAGTGCAGGTCTTCGCACTCCTTATGCAGGAAACATTCTCATCTCCTAATTCACCAGAACTCTGATAAATTCTCATTCAGCTGTTGTGCTGAGGCCTCTGGGCTCTCAGATTTTGTAGTTTGCTTAACAGCTGTATTTTATTCAGGGAGAACAACCAAAACCTAGTGAAATTATTTCTACATGTGTTATTTTCTCCAAGATGCATGTCAGGGTATATTTTTCAGCACATTACTTAGTCATGGTCTGGAAACCTGCCCGTGAACAGTAGGCAGTATGGACCAGAGGGAAGGTCTTGGTTGCTATCCACCTCTGAGGGAATGACTGTCTCAGTAAGAGAGAACTAAAGATTAGGAAACACGCATTTCACACAGAAATTCACATAAGTAATAGGAGTACTAATAATAACTCATATGAGTAATACAAAAAGTCTGAGCTTATTCCAGACTTTGAATTCAGATAATGAAATACGTCCCGAACGATTGAGGGTCTGGCAGGAGAACCAAATTCACTTTCACCTCCAGCTCCTCTGATACTGACAAGGAGCATGTCTTTCTTTTGTCAGGGGGAAAGCAAGCTTGGCAGGCCAGCTGGTGACACGACCTTTATGAAAATGAGAAGTTAGAAAGAATGGCTGCTTCCTATGTTTATGCAGCAAGGTTGCCCCTCACCAAGGATGTCAGTCAGATGCTGGGCTTTTCTCCCTCTCTTCCTTCAGGTTTTTTAGCACTCTTCAAGCTCGTTTCTTTGTTCTATCCACATAGCAGGTGGCCCGTGTTGGGCATCCAGTCAAATAAATTTATGAACCATCTGAAAAAGCACACCAGAGCCCAAGCAGACTCTGTGTTCTTTGTTTGGGTTATTTTTAAGGGTATAGACAGTGGTCAGATTCCCAGCTGATGTATCCCAGCCCTGCTTTACTGGCTTTAACACTATGAGGCTGCTTCTGGTCAGGTTCTCACTGCTGTAATTTGGCTGCTGGGGAAACACTGGGAGAAGATCTGATTTACCCATTATTTTGTGAATGCTAAATGATAACTACCTTTTTCTCCCTCCAGCAGAAGGAAAAGACAGTGCTGCTTTCCTAGGATGTCACCACAAACAAGATGCTGAGGGGACTTCTAAAAATGTTCTCTGAACCACAGTGGGAGAGGATTTGAAACAGAGAAGAGCAGAAAGCACTGAGATACATCTGCGAAACACAGGCTTTCACCTGTGCACTCAGCTGTTCTGAGGACATGCAAAGGGCATGCTGTGTTTGCATACACTTTAAACGGGCATGTTTACAAGCTGGCTTACAAACACTCCTTCTGTGAACTGCAGCTAGCAAAGGGAAATAAAATTAGAAAATAATTAGACCTATTTTTGATGTTTTTCCCTTCATCTCAGCCCTGCTTCTGTTTCTTCGTAGATTGCTCATGCTGAGGTAGTAAGTACACGCAGAAGCATGTAGATAGAGACACAGATATACATAAGATATAGATAGATATAGATGATATAGAAATAGACGTGCACCTTTGTATCCGATTGCATTTTCCACCTATGTACCAACAACACCACCTGTGTCCTGCTCTGACACCAGCTCAGGCATCCTGTCTTGCTAATGACCTCCCCAGAGCTTCTCCTGCATGCAGGTTTTCTTTCTTACCTCTCTGTCCTAAACAGTTTCCCTTCCTTTCATGCAAAGCTAGTGGCTACAACACATCCTTTGAGTGCTCCCAACATAAGGT
The DNA here is from genome assembly GCA_013398955.1 of Callaeas wilsoni. NCBI lineage: Eukaryota > Metazoa > Chordata > Aves > Passeriformes > Callaeidae > Callaeas > Callaeas wilsoni. The sequence goes on along the minus strand of VWPU01018502.1, from coordinate 3,513 downwards.
TCAGTTTGTGAGTCTCAGTCGCACTGCACCTTTAAGGAAATTCCTGAGTAAAGTGACTGGTTTGTAAAGATAGACCTCCAAATTCACATTTGGTTTAAGTGTAAAGCCCTCCATGTTTGCACCTAGAAGAATTAATCCTTGGAGGAAAGGAGGGAACACTTCTTATGTGATTTCCTCACCATGTGAGCAGACAACACCCAGTCACATCAGTTCTACACTGTAGAGATCAGATTAGCACCTGACAATTGTATTCAGACACCTTTAAAATATGATGTATTTTAACTTAGAACATTGTTTTGTCTTGAAGGTGGTTTCATCTGCTACCACTGACTCCCTGGCACGAGTCCATTCTAGCCAGGCCTGGTATGAGAAAGCCTGTTCAACAGGCTTTGCACAGCTTCATGGTTGATAAATAAAGAGGCAAGTGTTTGGCTGCTCATAGCAATTTCCATGGCTCTGGGGTCCCTGACATGCTGGGGCTGATTGGTCAGTCACATTTCTGCCCTGGCTTAAGGCACAGTGAGAGTAACCTCCTTTCATGCAATGCCTTGGAACGATGTCAAGTTTGAATGATTTCACATGACCTTCAGAAGGTAAATCTCCTTCTATTTACTCAAACACACTCACACACAGAGAGCGCCTGGTGGAGAGCTCTTCTTTGGCAGGGAGAAGCATTTCTGGATTCCACCCTGCAAAGCAATGAAAAGAAAGACTATTCTCCTCACCTCTGATTGCTATCACCAGCTACTGTAATTTACTACCACAGGGCAATGAGAAACGCAGGCTTGGAGCACTTGCTTGAATCATGTGGGAAGTCAGGCAACATTGGCCTTGCAATCTGTGATGCTATTCCAAATTGCAGTTTAACCCCCACTCCTCTTTGATGACTTATCTTAGAAGAAAATAAAAAAGCAAGCTACAAGTGATGAATGACAAACAACAGATCACCCATCCAAGAGCTCTTTAAAGAAGAATCAGATAAAAAGGTGGAAGTGAGCTGGATAATGTTAAGGTCCTGTTTTCTACCCTGTTGTTTGATGTAGGATGGAGACAAATCTTCAAGCCAAAATGTTAAAGAGAAAGAAAGGTAATGTTTTCAATGAACATGGACACCTCTTGTGAAGGTTCTCTGCACATCATTTGTGAGTTTTCTGCAATATTAATGACTTGATGGCTATAATCAGTGCTCCTGGCTACATTAACAACAAAGGCTAGAGTGAATTTTGTATAAAACTTCATATTTTAAGGAAAATTTCATCAAATACTCTCTTCAAGAATGGGAGAGGAGGGAAAAAAACTCAGCTTTTTTTTTATTTCCTGTTTATTCAACCAGTTCCCAAAATAGATTTAGAAAACTAGTAGACACATACCTCATTATTTACTGAGTATATGGACAGCTCACATGGATTAGAAAGAAAGTGTTCTCACTCGTGTCACAGTTTGATCAAACTGCCTAGCTGCATTTTGGAGATTTTGCCCTTCGTTTATTTATTTGCGGTTGGACTCCATCAAAAGCATCAGGAAAATAACCAGTGGCCTGATCCAGTACGGCCACACCGTTCCAGCAGGTTTTGGTAAGACGCTGGGCCCTGCAGGGTACTTGGATTTTAAAGATCCCTCCAAGAACTAGTACCCTTCCTAAATACCAAAAAACCCACTAAACAGCAAAGAAATCCTCTTGAAGGAATGTCCAGTTTGGTAAGAACCATAATGAATTCGGGCTGAGGAAAGGAAACACACACTCTTCCTACACACAGAGACAATCTGACAGATAATTATTCCTGTGAGTCAGTCATGAAGTAGACTTCCTCTGATAAGAAACAAATTGCCATCATCCCTTTTTTGTTGTTGTTGTTATTCCTTCCTTAGTGTCATGAGAGAAACTGCCGTGGGAGGAGGGGGAGGTCTATGGTTGCCAGCTGTTTAAGCAAGGAGGGAGAGGCTGGTACTTTTAGATTTACAGGTATTCAAAGACCACAGGAATTTTTAAAAGTGAGTTTTGACAACCCTGAAATTATTGGACTTCCTTCCAAGAGGGGCCACAGGAAATGAGTTTGTCCTCCAACACACTCATTCCCAGTTCTGTTTCCTCAGGGGGACAGCAGGTGACTGCAGGCATTCTGATTGAGGCTCTGGTAGCATTTTTCTGCATTTTCCACCATTAATGCCACCTGATTTTTTAGTGTCCTTACAGAAAGAGGTACAATGCAAGAAAACTTAAAAGTCTTGGAATTAATATAAGCACACACTGTCATACTCCACTCTGGGTATACTGGGAAATGTTACTGTTCTTCTCTGAAACACTGACTTTGTGGTTAACCTGATCAAATGTCTTTACAGACCAGGCAAAGACTCTACTAGATTCACTGGGTGTTGGATTCAGACCAAAGAGACTCAGGTGAAAAATTTCGAACAGCATGCAGTAATTGCTCCTTAAATTGCAATGATTTTATAAAACCTTCCCATTAGCACAGTCAATGCAACGCTCCAAGCAGCAGAGACAGGAACATATGTGGCTCAAGGTAAGAAGAAAATTTACAGCATCCTTCAGTTACTGGTTTAACTAAACACTTCCCAGCTCTCAGCCACTGGTCTCTCCGTGGGATGCATGGCCTGTATGTCAGGGAGTGTTTTGATTGGGTAGAGTTTGATGATGCTGAAAAAAAGGGTTGATGGTTCATGCACAGAAACCAGAGGGAAGGCCATCAAGGCCGATATCATGGTGAGAGACTTCTGTAGACCACCCAACCAGGAGGAAAAGGCAGCTGGGAGAAGTCTCACAGCCTCTTATTCTTGTGGAGGACATCAATTGACCATGTGACTGCTGGAAATACAACACAGCAGAGAGGAAAAGGTCCAAGAGGTTCCTGAAGTGTGTGGCAGAGAAGCTCCTGACACACCTGGTGAGGGAGGCAACAAGGGAAGGTGGACACTGTTGGACCTGTTGTTCAGGAACAGAGAAAGACTGGTGGGTGGTGGGACAGCTGGGAGCCAGCTTGGGCTTGGTGATCATGGAAACATGATTTCTGATTCCCAGAGAAGTAAGGAGCAGTGCAGCAGAACTGCCACCTTGGATTTCCAGAGGGCAGACTTTGGCCCGGTTAGAGGACTGGCTGAGAAAGTCCCTTGGGAGGGCATCCTGAAGGACAAAGGAATCCAGGAACACTGAATATTCTCCCTGAAGAAAATCCTAAAGGTGCAAGAGCAGATTGACTCCATGTGCCAAAAGATGAGACAATGGGGAAGACTGGCCTGGCTCAACAGAGACCTGTGCCAGGAACTCAGGGAAAAAAAGAGAGCTTACAACCTTTGGATGAAGGACCAGACCAGATTGAGGAGGACAACAAGGATGTTGTGAGGTTATGCAGGAAAAAATTTAGAAGGTCCAAAGCCCAACTGGAACTTAATCTGGATGCTGACAATGTAATTACTTTCATAAATTTGTCGGCAACAATAAGAGAGCTAAGGAGAATCCCCATCCTTTCCTCCAGGAATTACAGGCCTGTCCCCTGC
>VWPU01018501.1:0-19107 GCA_013398955.1 Callaeas wilsoni | reverse complement strand
CCCCGGCACGGCAGCGGGCGGCGGCCCCGCCGCACGGCCCGAGCGGGCTCGCTGCGGGCGCCGGCGGCAGCGCGGGGCCCTCAGCCGTAGTGGTACACGAAGTCGTAGCTGCTCGGCTCCTTGGGGATCGGCGGCGGCGCTTCGGGGATCTGGATGTTCTCCAAGTCCAGGAGCCTCAGCTTCATTTCCATGCTCAACAGCGTGTCCAGGTCACTCTTGGTCAGCTCACTGGACATGTCCTTCCCCAAGAGAGCATTAAGCCCATCAATCCAGATACAGTACTGTGGAAAAGAAGGGGTAATTCACGACTCCAGGCATAAATGATACCTTATGCTGAATCTTTCCATCCATGCAAAAATCAGAGAACTTCAAGATAGGAAACACTGGAGGGAGTTAATATGTAGGCAAAAAATCCCACCCTCAACCCTAAAACAGTGCCCACAGAGATTTCCAATGGAAGTTACAAGCCTAGAGGAAAGCATGAGCCCATGGCTGTAGTACAGGGACAAGACTGTGGCACGACAGTCTTGAAAAAAGTAAACCTTTTCTAGGCATCATAGGAGGAAAAAAAGTAGCAGTCCAGACTAGGGGAAATTAGTGTGGAATTTTTTTTTTCTTTTTAAATGGAAAAGATAACTAAGGGGAAAAAAAAGATGGTTAATACTAAGCATCACCAATATATTCTAAGAATGAACCTGGTGAGAGACATCCCGCTAAAGTCTCTAATGAGAAGCAACTGATCCTTCTTAATCTCTGAAGTTAATTGCTTTATATTCTACTGCTTAACCACTACTTTTCTTACCTCATATTTATTAGGTGCAATGAAGTTCAAGGTCTCATCGGGATCGTATAATATGGAGAAGGCCAATTCTAACACTTCCTAAATGGAAAAGAATCTTTCACTCACCAACTGAACAAAACATTACAGCACCTTCTGCCTGCCACCCCGAGAGAGCTGCCTTGCTGCAGCTCAGTACGCTTTCCCATATTGGTATTGTGAGCAATGCTGAAGACACTACAGCACCATCACACCATGCACACAGCTCCTCGCAGTCACAAAGGAATACTAGGAAAGGGCCCAGACAGGAGATGGGGTTTGTACACAACACACCTGCAGCGGGGGAGATCATTCACTCCTGTTGCTTGCTTTCGGTCTTAAACACTACAGCATTAGATAATAATGACAGCAAAAAGGGAGCACTTGCCTTATTCTGTTTCAGTGCACTTTTCTCCTTCATGTGTGGACAATCCTTCCCTGTGACAATGGCTTTGATGTCTGCAACTGGAACTAACAGTGAAAAAGTAAAACTCCCAAACAAACAATCCTAACCAGGAAAAGACAGAACTTTGTTTTATCTTTGGAACTCAATACTGTTTGGTTTTTTAGCTTGTTAGTGCAGTTTTCCAAAACACATTACCAGTAAGACATCCCTGCAGCTGGCTTTTAAAAAAGAAATACCAAGTAATTCCAAGGTTTGAAGAATTTGGGCAAGGACCAAAAGTTGGTATCCCCTTAGTCAGGGCTTCAGCCATGGCTCTTTCATCTTTATCTAGGATTATATTCAGCCTCTAGACAGCAGAGAACAGAAGAGGGCACAGCCTGTAATCAAGACTTACTTTTTTCTTGTAGAGATTCAAAGGTCACTTCCCCCTGGGCATTATCTTCCAGATCTCCATAGTGTAGCACCTTGTGATTCAGAGCCAGGCGACAATACCAAAATCTTTCTGGAACACACACCAAGTAGAGTAACCTGAGCAAGATCATTCACATAAGGTCTCACAGCCACTACACTACAGCCTCTCCACCCAATCCATCTGCTTGCCCATTTCCTCAGCACAGCTTCTTACACATGAGGGAATGGCTGTATTCTTAGAAATGCACATCTGTGCCATCTCAAACTACTGGCTGATACAGACAGCCCAAGTAACCAGCTTTTCTTTCTGGCAACCTGCCTGCTGACAGATTAATTAATTAGATCTTATTTGCTACAGTTCTTCACATGAAAGAATACAGAAGACACTGTCACCTTACCTTGTCTTCTGCGATTTCCAATTTTTCTAAAGCTACTTCCCTCACAAAGCCTGTTCAGGCGCTGTTGCTTTATCAGCTCCAAGATCTCAGGTTGGATTTTCTCTCTAAGCTCCCTGGCAATCAAATATTGAAGAGTAAGCAGAAAATGGAGATAATGGCAAGGATACAAGGCAACTGTTTTTGTTAGGCACGTACACAATAGGTGGAGACTGGAAGTCATCTTGGCTCATTCTCTCAGACTGGCGTAGCCGCAGAATCTCGGAATAGCTCAGGCTGCGCAGTTTGCTCTTGAACTGGTCCAAGGAGTTTGGTTTAGAGGGGAGAGCCCGTGTAATCTGTTCCCTAACAACCTGCATAACCTAAAGAGGTGGGACAGGAAGAAAAACAAGTCATGTTCTTGTTGCTTAATGGCAGCAGAGTATCAGGGCACAGCTCAGTGGCAGCAAAGAACTGAGATAGGATAACCGGGGCCCGGAGTATCAGCGTACTAGTGCCTTTGAAGATCCAGAAGAACCCAGAATGACCTCAGGGCATTCCAAATAATAGCTGAGCCATCCTCCCCTTACAGCCCATATCAATGCCCTGTCACATCTTCTGCGTCCTACTCTTTAACCAAGTATACAGGCTGAGTGAACACGTGCTGATCTGCAAAAGATTTTACAAAAATATCTCTTCTCCACCCTGACCTTATTAAAATCTTCTGCTGTCGCTCTCATTTCTTTCCAGGTCTTGTTCAACAGCTGGATACAGATGGCAAACAGCTCCTCAAATGCACGGTCATGGGTGAAAAACATGGGGTGATAGTCATTCCGGCCTTCATTGGCTTCAGAAAGAAACAAACCACAACAATGTGAGCATATTGGACAAAAGGTACTTGGAGTAACTAAAACCCACTACAGTGACAGACACCTGATGGTGTGCAACAGTACCTATTCCAAGAGATTAAGACAGTTCAATACTTTGTCACCCCATAGTTTATTGACAACAGCAACTATCCCCACACTTCACCATGCAAACCTCTGTGACTCATGCCCTTTTCATCCTGGTCCCCCAAAATAACTGCTTGCAGTGTTTCCTGCCTTCCTCTGGTGGAATTTCTTACAGTGGTTAATACTCTCAGAATGCTGTTTTGAGACTGTCAGAACTAACAAACTTTTCCCAAGTTCATGATGGTTTCAAGACTATTTTTTTTTATGCAGCACCCTGCTGAAGTTCTGCGTAGTTGAAGCTTTCTGCTTGTATCAGTTTTTCAGGAGAACCAGAGTGCGCACACCAAAATTTCTTACTTTATTTTAGTAGTGGTATTGTCACTTGGACATCAACAGTGCTAACTCCAAGCTCCCCCTGTCCTTACATGGCAGAAGTGAGATCAAAATACAAATGTTTGTGAATGTTGGTTTCTAGAAGCATCAGCCCAGCAACCTGTAAAGCTGGGTAATAAACGGTACTTACGGAGTTCCCCAACTTGCAGGATCTCACAAAGCATCCTGGTGAGCTCAATGGCACTACGCCCGAAGGGACACTCGTGTTTATCTTCTCGACTGCTGTTCTCCAGAACAATCTACAAGAACAGGATGCCACACACACTAAGAAGAGCTGCTGAGGTGCTGGCATCTGTAAAAATCAGCAGCTTCACATACCCTGATATAGGTGTCCTGATGAAATTTGGCCAAGTAAAGCATATTGTCCAATGCCAGCATCCCAGGAGGAGTCTGTGTAAAATCCATGGCTGGATTGATGTGATTCTGTGAAAAGAGTATGTAGAAAGAATCCAAACAAATTAGCTCAAAGAAATTGTGTGAGAACCTTTTCTGAATGAATTTTAAACCACCTGTCCATCAAGCACTCTCTCACATCTATCCAAGAGGTAACCTTGGACACCAGCTGACAATGCTATCCGAACTTTCTAGAGGAGAGGCTGATTCCAAGTTCTTCATAGCACAGGTGCATATGGTAAGGAAATGAGAATGCCTAACAATGCCTGCAGAGAATGCCTAACAAACCCTGGCATTTAACCCATCAGCAAGTTCACAACGATCTTCCCCAGGAGTGTGAGTGTTACTGAATCTCTAAACTCAGATGCCAAAGTATGGTAAAGGAAACAGCTATTTCTGTTCCTTATTTCCCCACATCTCCTATGGAGATTGCTTAGATTGCCTTCACAAGGTTTACAGTCACTCTCTAGATGCATACAGTGAATCCCAGCATCTTGTAGTCCTTGGTGTACATGGCTTTGCGTTTCTCTGTTCCGCTGCCAGGGACGGTGTTGCTGTCAGACTCTGCATCAAATGCAATTCTTCTCAACTCAAATATGATGTCTCTCTGTGCCTGAAGGACAGAAGGCAGGGAAATGGTGACGTGATCAATCACTGCAGCAGTGTTTTCATATAATGCACAGTCCTGCATCTCTCTTCAGAGCTCACACAGTGAACAGAGAGAGATGCCAATGGTCATTAACACTATGCACAAGGAGGCAATCCATTTCAAAATGGCAGGTTTCAGTACAGTGGGTAAGGCAAAATATTTGTTTGCATTTTTCTCTAACTGCAAGTTTAGTTACAGGCAATTTCCAGGCATTCAGATAATGCTATGGCATTTCTCATTAAAGACTGCAATACAGCTGAGTAATAGACACCTTAAAAATGCCCAGTTTTCCTCCTATACTGCAAGGAAATGGATGAAATGATGTGCCCTCCATGCCGTAAAGTAACCAGTCTGACAGCTGGCATCATGCTGGTCAGGAAAGGAGTGTATGACTTTCAGTGCCCACTTACATCTCAGGGTCCCACAGCATGCAGTAGGATGGTCAGAGCATACCCTAATCTCAAGGTTTACAATGTGAAGGGTGAGTCTGAAACTTTATGTATCATCTACTGCAAATTCTGTATCGCTAGGGAGCTCAGGAATAAGGCCCCTTGTCTGCTGTATTCTCTCAGATCTTACTCAGCTCTAATAGCGACCTGATCATTGGGATCCATCTTGGTCATCATTCTCTCTTCCAGGAGATTAAAGGTCAGGACCTGTAGGACGTAGAGCTGATGTGCCATTTCTGTTTTAATGGGGCGGTTTCCTCTGATCACATGCTGCAAAATAAAGGAGAGGGTAGAAATTAAGAGAATGCAAATAAAAGCTGAGGTATTAGCCCTAGGCATATGCAAGACTGCATGTGCATCTCTCTATAGGAAGATTCAGTTGTTTAACCTCCATATTCCACCAGAAGCATAATTATAATGCTCTGTAAGAGCAGAAAGCAGCACCCTGGTAACTCCCTTTTGAACAAGTTTTACCTCTGAAAGAGTCACTTTTCTGAAAGTGCCCTGAGGGTAGCAGGATTTACACTATGCACAAATGAAACCTCCATTGAGAGAACATTAGGAAGCATTTTATCACTCCAGATATACTTACATTTAGGATTATAGACCTCAGGTGCTTCTGGGCAAATGCATTAGCCATTTCCTGTTGTGGAATTTAAAGATGAAATAACATGAGTGAAATATAAACAAAAAGCCCACATTGTGCAGAAAGGAGAAAATGGAAGAAGCCTACGAATTGGAGGTAGCACTGGCACACAATAAAGTGCTTTTCTACAGACTGTCAATTTAACATGGCATCTCACCACAACTCATAGATGGCTCCCCTACAGAACATCACTAGTGTGGAGAAAGGCACTAGCATAGTCAAAGCACAGAAGCAAATTTAGCTTAATGTTGGACATCAAATGGTACTTCACTATTAGGAGATATGGCAGCAAGGAGCATATTGTGGGTTGCCCAGGAAAAACCTGCCATCTTCAAGAGCTTCCTCCAATTAGCATTTCACAGCTTCCTACACCAAGGTAAACACCCAAGATAAGAAGGGCTATGGGATGCAGGTTTCAGGTCTCCTCCCTCTCAGAAATTCTCCCTCTGAAATTTATTTCCTTTGTCCAGTTCTTAAAGAGATGTTCGTAAGTCAGCTTAAGGACAATTTGCAGAAGCATTTCAGTTTACAAAAATACAGGCTAATCATTTTCACGCTTAGAGGAAAGCTTCCCGTTTCCCTCTTGACTGCATGGCTTCCTTCTCTAGGTGAGGAGGGTTTCCCAAACATCAAGTCATGATGGACAAACAGTCACAGCAGATGCAAGATGCCTTCAGTTCCAGCAACAATTATACATGTACCTGCAAAAACCTAACCTGTGCTTTCCTTGTAAATTGTGAAGATAAACTTTCTAACATACCAGTGACCTCATTACCCCTGCTAGGAGAATGGCACAAATCCTAACGTCAAGATGAATATCATGAGTTTGCTGCTACAAGCAAAATCTTTTGGATAAGAAAAATCTGTTGGGCATCGTATCATCTGGAAGAAGTCTAAAAGAACTGACAGTCTGAGATCTCTTCACATTCCTGTGCAGTGCAGATTGAGAATTGGGAGCAGATGTGGAGTCTCAGACAATTGCACTCAATCGGCTGCACATTCTAAACAATCCAAGACTTTCCAACTGCTCATATCAACATTACTCTTGACACAGTAAGAACTCTGGTAAAATGTGTGCATTAACCTTGTTTCGAGTCCCTATTATCACTTTAGATCCTGATAGAAACCTCTGAAACCACGACAGTGACTGACAGCCAAGCTGTAATGGCTGCAAGTTCAGCAGCGCTCATGTTACAACCAAAGTGAGTCAACGCTTGAGTGCAAGGTATCTAAGGAGCATCTAGATGAAGTAGGAGGTGCTGTCAGAGAGAACACACTGCCCTCTGAGTCATTATTTTCTACTACTGTTTGTGAGATGTAGTACTGAGAATAGGACAAGGCTCTGTTGTTAAGATTTGCTCATGCATGCGACACAAAGAATCCTTTCTCTGAAGGAATTAGTTTGTACATGGGATGGAGTTAACAGGTGACTGAAGCAGATAAAAAGTGGGAAGGACAAAGACAATTAAACAATTCTAAGCAGCATAGAAAGAAGCATGAGAACACACACAATCTAACCACTGCTAAGGGATCTATGCTCTGCTGAGAGTCCAGTAAGGCCCCCTTTGCTGCTTGATGGTCATAGAATCACAGAGTGATTTATGCTGAAAGAGGTGTCTTGAGATCATCCAGTCCAACTCTGCTGGTTGAAGCAACATCAGACAGATCTGGTTGCCCAGGACTGTGTCCAGTCAGGTTTTTAGTATCTCCACTGATGGAGACTCCATGATCTCTCTGGGTAACCTGTTCCAGTGTTTAACCACTCTTGCATTTATGTTGTGTGGGTGTGCACGTGTTCATTAGGAATTTCCAGGGTTTTAAGCTGTGCCCACTGCCTCTTGTCCTTTCAGTAGGCACAACTGAGAGAAGTCAGGCTCCCTCTTTTTTATTCCCTTCCATCAGATATTTAAACACATAATACCTCCCTGAGCCTTCTCTTCTTGAGGCTGAGCAATCCCAAATCTCTCAGGCTCAATTCATATGAAAGATACTCCAAGTCCCTTAGTCAACTTCATGGCCCTTTGTGGTCATTTGGATTGTATTCAAGGGAGGGGGAAAAAAAGTGAAAGATCCCTTGGAATTTTGTTTGCTATGGAGTCTTTGCTGAATTACCAACAGAGGAGTATGATTTCTCTAATTTTCATGTATTAAGCATTTCCATTAATTTTAGTAATTATGTAACATTTATTGAGATAGCAGTTTCCACTCTGGAGGCGCTGCATCCTTGAAAAAAGTGGAACATTCTCTATGCCACGCAGAAAACCAAAAACCCTACCAGTATCTCAATACAGAGGGTTCCAAATCAACCTATTAACAAGACCGGTGATTTCCCTGGAGTTAGCACAGGGCAAAAAACATTCTTACGCTACAATTCCCGTAGGAGAAGTCACAAATTAGGCAGAATTTATGCTCTAGCCCCCAGTCAGCATCAAGTTTCGTGACTGCTCTGCACAGACAAACAGCTCTATCTTTAGAAGGATGCAGCTGGATATGAAACTGTCATTAACACAAGTGAGATTTGGGGTATAAACTCATGCTGCTGTAGGTTTAAGGAGATTCAGATTGCTAAAGGACTGGTTCCAGTTTTACAATTGGTTCACCTTGTCAGTCTTGCAGTATCAGTTGCCTTTTATGACCATCTGTATGACCTTGTGTGCACAGTAAGTCATTCAGGGTTTCTCCTGCTAGTGATTCTTCTCCCCTCCACAGTCTGAGTGCATCCCCGGGAGTCCTCCCGCCCTTCTCCCTAGGTTCATCCACTCTCTGAGGCTGTGGGCATCATCCCTGGGATACAAGGAGGCATAGCTAGAGAAAAGCTAACATGCCTACAGTTCCCCTACATGACCAGCCCCCAGGCTTGATTTACTTACAGTGATGGGCAGGTCTAGTGGGTTAAGCAGCTTGTCCTGCTGGCAGAAAGCAAAAAAAGGCACAAAGAGAAGCAGACAGGATTTAGCTTGGAGTCCAGGAATAAGGCACAAACAGGGCACTAGAGAAGAAAGGCTTAACACAGCAAAGCTACACAATACACACATATGCACATCTTGCAGGTAGCTGAGATCTTGGGAGTTTCCTCAGAGCAGGACAGTGTTTCATTTCTCACATTTGCCAGCAGGAATATCCCTCTATGACTTAAGAAAGGTCCCTTTTTGAGGGAGAGGGAGGTGAACTGCTTTTTTATTAAGTACATACAGCCCCAAGGAGTCTACCCAGCCTACCTCTCCCATACACAATTAACTTAAAAAAACTTCCCATGCTGTCTGGAGGATTACTTTCTGCCTCTGGAGGTCTTTCAGAATCCTTTCTGAGCATCTCCTAAATACAGATGTGTGCTCCAGGACACATTATTAATGGGATGGTACTTTTTCTCCTCTGTTGCCATACTGAAACAGCCACTTAAGTTCTTGGCAAGGTCTGAGGTCTACCTTGCCCAGACGAAATGATTTCTGAGGCATGAACAGCCAGGCAGCAACCATTACTCAGGTTTAAAGTCAAAAGGCAAGAACAAACCTGTCTCTTGTCCTCAGGTGCCTTCAGGAAGAGGGCATTGATCAAGGCAATGGCATATGTCTGAATCTCTTGGTTTGAGCTGCAGGAACAAAAAAGGGAGGCTTTTAAGGCAACAGGCAGTACAGAACATTACAGCTTATTGCTTTACCTGCACCATGAGAACACTGATTACAGCTGTCTTGCATTTTCAACAGACAAGCAGGACTCATGTAACCTCATCCTCGCAATGTCCAACTCTTCAAAAGACTTGCAAAAACCTGACAGAAATCTCTCACTGATCGATAGATCCATTATCCAAGAGACAGAGCAGACTGCAGCCCAGCAGCACCAGACTATTTCCAATGCTGAAACTATCTCTGTAAAACCTGCTTATAGTACAGTCTGCTACATGGATACAACTTGAAACTTGTATGGAGCAAGTAGTTTTTCTCCCCTATGCCAGAGGAAGCCACCAAAAGCGAATGGACTTAAGGAGAAAGAATGCTTCACTGAAGAACTTCTTCAGGTAAAGGGCACTTAGCACCTTCTTACATCATACACAGCATGTGCTTTCAGTTGTCATGTTCAAAACAGCACAAAACTAAGCTTCTAAATACCAATGATATTCTTCTGTCCTCATCCTGATATTCTATCAAATCCAGGTTTGTTTCTTGCAATACTCTAACTCTTTCTGGTGGTAGACCTTGGCTGGACACCAGGCACCTGCCAAGCCACTCTATGCCTCCCCTCCTCAGCAGGACAAGGCAGGGGAGAAAATAGGATTGGAAAAACTCAATATAAAGGCAGCTTAATAAACCATAAGCAAAGGCTGTGCATGGAAACAAAGGAAAACAAAAGATTTATTCTCTACTTCCCATCAGCAGGTGATGTCCAGCCACTTCCTGGGAAGCAGGGCTTCAGCACAGACAGCAGTTGCTTTGGAAGACAAATGTCATAGCAACAAATGCCCCTCCATCCCTCCTTTCTCTTAGCTTTTACTGCTGAGCAGATGTCATTTGGTCAGTTTGGGTCAGCTGCCCTGGCTGTGCCCCGTCCCAAGATCTTGCTCACCCCCCAGGGTAGTGGATGGGGGAGAAAAGATTGGAGAGAGAGTTCTGATGCTGGAGCACTGCTCAGCAGCAGCCAAAACACTGGGTTTTTTATCAACACCTTTTCAGCACAGCACTGTGAGGGCTGCCCTGGGGAAGTGAACTCCATCTCAGCCAGACCCAGTGCACTCTTGCATCAAGCTCTTCTGTTGAACAGAAGGCCAGTGCATCACCTAAATGAATTTCTGTGCATGAATATATTTTTTAGATTTTTTAAAATTTATTTAACTCTACATGTCAAAATGAACTTTTAATAAAAGATCTAAAGCAAATACTTCTTTAGCTAAATACCTATTTTCCTCACTTTGACATATCTCTGGATAACAATCTTATTCTTTCTTCTATTGCTCCCTTCCAAATCTTTTACATTTTGGTCAATCTGTTGTACTTCAAACATGAAAATCTCCATGCATCATCCTAGCTTTTCCTTGGGCCTCCGAGCTGCACAGGTCTCTGAAGTCTGTCATTCACTTTTGCCCTCTGTTTCAGGGTTTGTTGCTCTTTACACCACATTGCTTGCTTTTTGACAAAGCAGAACAATTTTTAGGTTAGTTTCTCCTCTTCTAACTCATCTCCTTTGGACTTGTTTCCATGGTCATATTCTTCCAGAACATATCCTCTGCTATGAACTGTTGCCTCCTGATGGTCTTGCCAAGAAAACCACCAGCAAATCCTGACTCACCCTCCACCTCTCCTTCCAAAATATTCCCTGCATAGATGCTTTCTTAAGTGACCGTTTGTGTTCTGGAAGCACTTAAGCACACAAGTTTATCTCTTGAACAAAGATGATTTGCTTAAAAATACTGCACGAGTGTGCTCAATGTTAGGACCAAACCTGTGTTTGACTAAACCAGAAATCATAAAGCTGAAAGAACATATACTCTTTGCAGAACAAAGCTGCAAAGTGTTCAGGAGAACTTGTTCAGCTTTTCTGTTAACCAAATTCAAATGTATAAACATTCCGAGCACACAGTGACATTGATGCAATACTCTGTTTGCACTATAATTTTGTTAAACTACTGTTCACTGATCAAGGAGTATCAATCACATTCACAAATAGTGCTCTTCCACACGTTCAGAATTAAAAGGCTTAAGAAAAAACCCAACCTACTCAAAGCTTTAACAATTACATGGTGCTTTTTTAAATGGAACAGTAGAACTGACCTAGACAAAGAGCCCTAAGAGACAGATATTAATTTGCCAGTTTGTTTGGAAAGAGAGGAAGGAGATGAAGGGAATTTTTAATCCCTTCAAGCAAGAAAGGCAATTGTTTTCTTCCTTACTATGCAGAACAAAACCCAGAAGACGATGAGCTCTTAGATTCTAGTAGAGACAATTTAAAGAGGGGCAAAAGTGACAGACAGCTGGATGCAAAACCTTTGGGAAGTTGTTTTAGTAAAATGCAGGTTTGGTCCTAGCACTGAACACACTTGGGCAGTTATTTTAAGCTAAATATCTTTTTTCAAGACTCAAGTGCTTCCAAAACACAGAACATATGCTTCTAGGATCTCACTTTTTAAAAAAATCCATTAGAAATCTTAAAGTTCAAGTAAGTTGTCATACTGGTAATACTTAAAAAATATCATCTTTAAGTGTTTCAAATGTAAAAGGATGTATTTTTAAAGAAACAAGTAGTCATAAAAGAAGTATAAATCACACCACTGCTGGGAGGACACTCACACTTGCAGGTGGGAAATGAGCTGCCCCACAGTGATCTCCTCTGCAATCTTCTGGTACAGAGTCTGGCTGTTGAGCACCATGCTCTCCAGGATGGCCAGGGACCGCTGCAGGATGGACACGTCCACCATGGGCTGGCTCACGTAGCCTGCAATCTGCAAACACAGGAACCAGCAGGTCAGCTGATGCCCACCCAGGAGACCTCGTGGTGGGAGAGACAGGGCTCAGAAAGGGGGTGCACTGTGCTCTCAGACAGTACTCAGCTCTCAGAGTCTTCTGCTCTTCCTGGAAGATGCATTAAAGCATGAAAAGAACCGGTATCCACTCACCTCCTCCACCCAAACTCACCTGTTTGATGAAGGTTATTGAGACCATGTCCCAGGAGACAATACCATGGTCCATGAGCTCCAAGAAGGCAGTCAGGGTGAAAGCCAACATCTCACTGTAACTGAGAAATTGAAGAATTTGGTTATAAGAGATCTGCTGGCAAGAAAAAACAGCCTGCTCAAGCTGGATAAGATGGGTAAGAGAAAAATGTCACCACACTCTTCTAATAAAACAGTCTGGCACCTGGGGGAGCAATAAGGTGTGTGCATTTATGCAGGTAATTTTATTGTTTTGTAAAAAGATATTTTATTTTTCCTGGTTACAAGCACAAACTAAAATTAGCAGCAATAAGTCCCTAGTCCTGCCACCAGAGACTCACAACCACCTGGATCAGCATTAGGCTAGTCAAAGGAACAAACATGTTCTCACATCAGAAAAAAAGCTAAGGAAAGTTAATTGTCCTTCTCTAAATATTGGGACCTGACTTGAAATAAAATGAAGGCACGAATTGTGGAAAATTTAACACATAACCACAAGACAGAAAGATAAAAGAGACTGAGGGAAAGACGGCAAAAACTGCCAAAAATATATTAGTTGCTAATATATAAGAAGAGCTATAAATGTTATCACAATAAGTTACCATGACTTTAAAAGTATTTTCAATGAAACATTACAGCTGCAGCAGAAAACCCAAGTGAATTATTTGCGTCATAGTTCACTGTGAATGTGCTTGAGGAAACTTCCAGATTAGATCATGACTGTCCCCTCTTCTGCCTCGTGAGGTTTAGCAAATGACTAAAAAGGCTTTGTTAGTTGCTTAATGCCACTTCAGAAAGCAAAATTAGCCCTTCATTCAAGGCCTTCTTCCAGAGTCCTGGAATAAAGGAAACTTACTGGGATAGAAGCTTGGTGCCACTCTCCACAAGCCGTGTCAGCACTGTAATCCCTTCCATGTTGATGAACTCTGTGGCAAAGGTGACGTCTGCTGAAAGTTTCGCCAGCTCCTTCATGGCATCCAGCCGGGCTTCCATGCTGTGTGACTGGATCCTCTCCATCAGCTGGCGAGCCGCCCTAGACTGGCAGGAAAGAGGGATGGTGCCAGTTACAGACCAGTCACCTGCAGCCTGAGTCCTGCCACCATCAGCACTCTGTCAGAAGGCCATGGGTGGGCAGGGAGAGCAGAGCCAGGACGGAGATATCAGCAAAGTCACATTCAGTAGCTGCGGTCAGCAAGTCTAAGACAGACTAAAAAAAAGCTTCTCTCAGCAAGTTACAGCCAAGCAGGAGGTGAGTAAAATGCTGCTTTACGTGTTAGAGCAAATGCCTGTTTTTCTCCTCGCTGAGGTGAGTGGAGGTGGGTAGAGAATTATGGAGCAACACCATTAAAGAAATACATTATTGATAAAAAGTCTCACAGAATCAAAGAGAAGCACGAGCACATTTTATGTATCCACAAGACATTCAGTAAGATTTCTCAGACACAGATCAATGATATCCTCTCAATTCCCCCCTGCCCAAGTACCTTCTCCCAGTTCTACTCACCCTCAGCTCTATGCCATGATACTTGCACAAAAAAGGTTTAAGAATTTAAATAAAAAGAAAGCTTCAAAAGATGACTTTTGAGGTCACAATAGCAAGAACTCAGCATGAACAACCTCCTCTTCATCAAATTTGTCTCTATTTTAATTTTTTGCATTCAGTCGCTGGAACTGTTGCTTTCTGACTGCCCGTGCTAAGTGCACTCATATTGAGAATACATTTGTCAGGTGTTTCACAGCATCCTAATCTAGGAGATGCACTAAAACTGTAGACTGGATTTATTTACAGGAAGTCCTATAAAAGGGCAGAGCATCCAAAGGAAAGACACGCACCACAGCCAGGATGGAAAACAAAGAGTGCGTGCCTCACTGCGTGGGAGGGCCCACAACAAAGGTAACTCCCCAGCAATCTGGGGAGAAGGAGAAAAAAAAGCCAAGAGGCCAGAAACAGCCTGTCATCCATGGAGAGTTACTGAGAAAGAGGGAGGTGAGGAAGCACTTACTGGGGAGACTGCCAACTGCAGGATAGTTCCATTCTTGATGTCACAGCGAGTCTGAAAGGAAACACAAACTTCAACTGTGGAAAAGCCAGGGAGAAGAACCCAGCTGGATCTACAGTGCACATCTGTATGCACAGGTAAAGAGGCTCCTATGCCACACAACCCTACTGAGGGCACGGGAGTGCCTGAGCCCCCACGCCTACAGCACGCAAAGGGAGCAGTGCAAAGCTCCTCTGTCTGAGTCTGAGTCTCTCTGAGAGCAGAGATGCTGCTGCCCAAGGATTAGTGCCAGGATTGTTCCATGACTCAAGACATTCTGCACTCACCCAGGATATCAGCAAACTGCTGCCTCTCACACTGACCTGCTCTGTGATGTACAGCTGAGGACCATCAGCATAACGCAGCGTGTAGTATTCAGGGTTTGGCAATGACCACCTGGCAGAGGAAGAAGGAGGATACATTAAGCTTCTTCCTCCTCTTTCTTCTGGCTGTCAATTAGGAAATGAAGCTTGATCCCAGGAAGGTGCAAAAAGAACTTTCAAGCAAAGCTTTAGCAGGGAAATTAAGTCTCCCAAAGAGGAGAGAAAACTCCTCTTAAGGACAATGTAGGACTTCAGCCTACTCTAAATCAACTCTGTGGAACATCTGAACAGGCCTACACTTCAAGAACAGCAGGATGGGCCAGTCCTCAGAGAAACCGACCCTAGGGCATACAAATGCACACACTCAGAACTGGAATAAAAATGGAAGGCCCCCATTTTCCAGGAGATACTTTTCTTCACAGTTTAAACCGCAGCCCATTCCATGGCCAAAATGGGCAGCAGGCAGCATGGACTGTGCTAGCAGCACCTTAACAAGCAGCAGACTTCCACAGTAACCCAGCAAGACTTGTCAGCAGGACAGACTTTCTCCACAAGGATTCCCAGAGAACTACTCACCCATCACAGACCTCCTTGATGATGGATGCAAGAGGCCTTTTCTAGAACAGAAAGAGAGTCCTCAGTAGCCGTGTTCCTCTCAACCAGAAAGGAATACTGCCCATTTCTATGCTTCCCACATTCCAGTATTAATGCTGGGGTGCCTTTCCTCCCCCATCTGGTTACCAGGTCTCACCTGATCTATTTCCAGCAGCTGGGCGTTGGCACCTGGCCACTCAACAGCCACTTTCACAATGTCTGAAGGTGGTGGCATTGCTCCAGACTCCTCCAGGTGCCTTTACAACAGCATACAGCTCCCCACCTGTTAAGAGAAAGGATAGTGAGCATCTTCTCTGATAACTATTTCACTTGATACACTGGATCTAACATCAAGCTTCGGAACACCTAAGATCAGCCTTATGGTTTCCTGGGCCTGACAGGGACAAAACATCCAGCATTGGCAGAGATCAAGACCTCACACAAACAGCAGGTTGTGAAACTGTATGCCCAACCTCATTACCTGAGAAATACTTCTGAGAGCTCGTTGGGGCACTCACAGGAAGGGGGGTCACTGAGCAGCAAAGCCCCATCTGCCACCCACTGTCTGTACTGGCAGCTCAGTTTGCAGGACTACGAAAGCAGCAGCTCCCTAGGCTCAGCTGCAGTCTGTAGGTGAGGGCAGGAACATACTGTCCAGGTAGCCTCCCTCCCACAGGCTGGTGTTTACTGATGCCCCATCCAAATTTCTCAGGTAACCTGATCCACTCAGGATACCCAAACAGGCTCTCAGGCAAAGTAACAGCAGCTAGCTTTATCCTATTCCCTTCCTGTAACATCATAAATCCGAAACATAAGCATCCATCACAGAAAATAAGGTAACTCAGCATTTGCTCTGGAAGTCTACCTTTCACTCCTTTATCTACTTTTCAGAGCATAAGCTTGTGTTCAGGGTTTGGTCCCAGTTAGTTGCCAGACACACTGGTTTGTGCCCAGAAAACTGAACTACATGACCTCCTGCACCCCTACAACAGCCAGACTTTGCCCACTCTACCACCCCACTCCTTAGGAAGTATCTGGCAAGCCAGACTCAGAATTTCATGATATTCTGGAAAGCCTACCCCAACTCACAGAGATGGCTACAAGTCAGTACTCCAGGCCTTCTCTTTCTGTTTGAGCACCAATCCCAAGAGTGGCTTGTATTTTCTTAAAACTCATAAAATGACAGTAAGACTAAACATATCTCAAGTTAGGTTCAAAAGAACATCTCCAACTTTTCAGATGCGCAGCACGCATTAGCTGGCCTTGGAAAAGCAGCAGACTCAGGGCACCAAATCAGGGCAATTACCAGTATACAACCAGTACTCCCTAAAGAGCCCAACTTGTATGATGCCCCCAGACCTGCAGAATACACAGCTTTCCATGTATTAAATCTAGAAACAGACAGGCAGTTCCCAAATGGTGTGTGATTTCCACTCACTGTTCTCCAGCAATTAAAGGCTATGATGGCCTAAACCTGAAAGCCTGACAAATGTCAGTCCTGTGCAGAAGCACACACACAACATCCCCAGTTACCAGCCTGTAATAACTGCACAGGTAATTACCTCTCCCACGAGCCAGCCATTTCACAACCAGGAAACATCTAAAACCATTCAGTGTTCAAGGCACAGCGAATACACAGTGAAGAGACAAGGCTCAAAGACTGCTCCCTGAGTATTAAAAACTGAATTTGCAACATTTTAAACTAATTTACCCATGAGTAATTATGCATGAGTAATTAGAATCTAATTACCACTTCTCCCTTCAGCCTTTTGCAGTACAGTCATAGTCTTTTATTTGTATTGCAAGTGGCAAGTTGCTACTGAAAAGTACAAGGAAATACAGCACTTTGTGTGCCAAAACAAAGATGCCCAGATTACTAGAGGCAGAAGCCTTTACAAATCTCTAACTTGTCTTTTCCTCATTCAGAGAGGGGAAGTGCCCATTAAAACAGAAACACTGGTATGAGGGGAAATCCTGCAGAAATCACAGAACATTTAGGTTGAAAAACACCCTTTAGATCGTGAAGTCCAACCATAAACATAACACTGCCAAGACCACCACTAAACCATGTCTCTAAAAACCATATAAATGTCCTGTTTCATCCCCAAAAAAGTACTGCAGAGGCACACGGCGCCTAGAGGTCACACACTCTACCTGCAGTTCCCCTGATATCCTCCTCACCACCAAAATCAGGGACCAACCAAGTTGTATTGCACTGCCTTGATATCTCCACAAAAAAAAAGCTATCAGCTGCATACAATCTTGAAGTAACTCATCATGATATTTAAGACTTCTTTCTGCCCCAAATTTCTTCCATAAACGAGCATCCACTTCTGATTGGCAACCATGTTCCCTATTCCAATCAGTATTCAAGGCACAGCAAATACACAGCGAAAGAAACAGAGCTTCAAGACTGGTTTTTTTTTTTTTTTTTTTGCACAGCAGCATCACAGAACAGACACCACAGGTATCTCTACCAAGGCAGAGATTTGAACACCAAAGTGACTTGGCTAAGGAGAAGCCAGAGAAGAAGGCATTAAAAATTTAAGAACGTAGGAAACTTTTTAGAACAGTCTTGGTCAAACAATGCTTTGAAGGACCAACACAAATCGATGGTTCAGCAAAAGCAGCTTTCCAGAAGAGGACAAGGAAGACTGGACTACCAATACAAAGGGTACTTCAGGTCAGCCTCTTAACATGAGGCTGTCTGCCAAAAGCATGCTTTGAAAAGATTTCTCTGTGTGTCTGCAGACAAGAGGGGTGTCAAGATGTTTGGTTTTACAATGGATATTTTGCAGTGCAACAGTGATAGAGCTGATAAAATTGTTCAGAAGCTCTTGTGAAGAAGTACAGACCATGATGTTGCATCATTGTGTTTATCAGGCAGTCACTTATGTGCATGCTCTCACAGCACATTCTTCTCAACAGCATGTAAACAATGTCTCACAGTTTTGTACAGGGAGACGGAAGCCAAGCTAAAATCCATCAAAAATTAATTCAGTCTGCTTCTGCAGAGTGAGATCCACCATACAAAGCAGTGGTGCAGGGGTAGCTGCAGGGCAAGGAAAAATCAGCAGAGCCACTAAAACACACTATTCAAAAGACTTCTGAGAAGCTGCAAGCTAAAACAACTAGAGTATTTTAAGCAGAATTTCCCTATTCACAAACTCAATCTTCTTTTCATTACAGATAGAGAACAAAGTGTGCTGCACACAGAATGAAAATGAGGAGGATGAAAGAACATTCCCTGAAAAAGAAAGGCTGCCTGGTAGAATCCCCCAGTCAACAAGCAAATAGCTGTAGTTTCTGAAACCTGTAGATGCAACAAAACACCCTCAGCAATACTCAGCAAGTCCCCAGATGGCACCAACTGGCCAAGCTAAAGTTGGAAGTGATGTTGGCAGAGGGACTAATGGGACAGGTGGGCAGAGAAGACACACTCCTTGGGCAAGCAGCACAAAAGGGTAGGAGAAGCAGAGTCCAACCTGAGGGCTATGCAGTTTTCTATGTTACCTCACATAACAAGCAATGAGAAACATCCCTCTCTAGATAAACCAGAGAACCAAATGGCTCAGATTCTCTGCCTCTGGAATCCTACATTCCTCCAAAGGCCTTCCATAGCTGCACTTTGGCTGTAAAGCACTAAGCCTAAGGGCCCTGACCATGCACATTTCAACACAGTATGGCAGAGATGATCTCCTGGCAAAGATAGAAACTGATAGCAACAGGAAAAAAAGAGAACTTCTTTATTATTTTTAATCAGTCAAGTGACCTCAAAGCTGCCAGCCAGGTGGCAACCCCTGAAGCCTGGCCCAAAACTCAATTTAAGGCATTAAACAATAATTTTTTTTTTTTTGCTAAGCACTGTCCGTGCTGTACCTCGGCTTCCGAGGCAGCGCCTGCCTCACCCCCCTCGGGGGCTGCTCGGCCCGGGCGCGGCCTCTCCGGGGGCAGCGGGGGCGGTGCGCCGGGAGCGCGGCACAACGGGAGCTAACGGGAGCTGCGGCGGCGGGGCCGGGC
>VWPU01018498.1:0-34363 GCA_013398955.1 Callaeas wilsoni | reverse complement strand
CGGGAGAGCCGAGCGCGGGGCGGGACCGGGGCGGGCGCCGCTACCGGGAGGGCGGGGGCGGTTCCCGGCTCCGCCCGGCTCCCCGGCCCCGTTCCGGGAGGGTGGGTGCGCGTCTGCAGCGGGGGCAGCCGTGGGCACCTCTGTGGTGCCACCCGCGCCCGTGGGCGCACGCACGGGCACCGCGCCAGGGGCACCCGGTGCCCGGGGCACCCCTTCGCTTTGTGGGTGTGTTTTCCCCCGGGAGTGGGAGCTGTGGACGCCGAGGGGTGGCAGGAGCCGTGGGAAGGCACCGTGCAGACCCCTCCGGGGGGCGGGCGGTGCGGGTGGGGAGCGGGGTCGGCGCGGCGCTGCCGTGCGGGTACAAACAGGAGAAGAGCTCGGAGCCGTGGCTGAGAGACCCCGGGACACCTGGGGCTGTCCCCAGCCGGACTCCTCCAGGAGGAGAGGCCGGGACTGGGAGCCAGGGCACGACGCGGACCCCCGGCCGCTCATCCCCCCTCATCCCGGCACGAAACGGGGCACGGGGGGACCCCGCGAGGCGCTGCTGGAGCTGCGGGCGCACGGTCGGTGCGCTGAAGCGGGAGCCGGGGAGCCAGCGGGGTTGCCCTGGAAACAGAGCGGCTCCGGTCCCCATCGTTTGTCATCGTGAGGCCGATGACATGAGCCATTACAGCGATGGCAGGAGAAGAAGGAGCCGGGAGAAGGCTGCGTCAGTCCACGGCCGAGTGCTCCCAGCCGCTGCAGAGCTGGTACTGGGCACCAACACCCCGCGCCGGCCCCAGCGGCCACCCCTCTTTCTCCAGGGTCACAGCGGGAAGGAGCGACAAAGCACAGTGCATCGCACCTGAGCGTCCCGCTCCTCCGTGGCTCCGGGCCAGCCGAACCAGCAGCTCTGGCTGGGGAGCGCAGCCAGGAAAGGAAAAGGTGCTGCCAGGGCTCTGGCACTAGATGCTGCTACAGAGCAACATCATTCTAATTATAGTAACGGTGTCAGTGCTCAACAGTGAGAAAAACACGTACTTCAAAAGGTCTAGAACTATGTAATTTGCTGCTGGCAAAACTCACTAAAAACCACACCGGAATGGAGCACTTTCAAAATGTAATTTGTACTCATCTGGCTCGCTTTAAGTTGGCTAAAGGTTCAGCCGAGGAGCAGGGAGATGAGGTGGGCATACAACCGGTAGAGATTTGTGGTTAAAACTGCCTTTCTACTCCTAAGGCTTTACACTAGTTTTACACGAAACAGCGACATTTGGTGGATCTATGTTTAGCCTAAATATAGCACAGGAGAAGTCACGTCAGTACAGCAACACTCGTGCAGAAAGGAGGGAGTCTGGTGGGCAGGCAGACATTCAAATGTCACTCTGCAGATGTGTTTTTCTAGTGACACTTCCCTAAATTATTTGATTGTATGGAGCAGAACTCCAGGGTTGGGGATTTACCCTGAGTAAAGTACAACCCAACCCACTCCTGTAACTCCTTCTCCAGTTCCTGCTGTCCCCAGAACGGCCCATCCCTGTCACTGTCACTCCACCTGGAGAGCAGCTGTTGCTCTGTGTGTGTCACCCCTGGGGTCCCACAGGGACTTGCCGGGGCAGGGGGTGAAGCGGAGCAGGTGGGATTCAAGTGAGAAAATAATAACCTTGGTGCTAAGAGCTGCCCTTTGAGATTGGAGCAAATCCCCACTGAGTGACCCAGGCTGGGCCCTGTGCAAACACAGAACGAGAGACAGAGACGGTCCCTCCCTCAAAAAGCCACAGGCTGAACAGGTGAGACAAAGGGCAGGGGAGTGAACCCAGCAGCTCTGGCAGGGAGCTCCCAGCCTTCCAGCTCCCTTCCACCACCGTGCTGCATGAAGCCAGCCAGCTGCACGTGGTTTTTCCACAAGCTGGTTTTGTGCAGGCAATGTGTAACTGATGTTCTTACCCTTCCTCATTGCTCTCTGCTCAAAGATCATCTCGTTTCCGTGCCCCACAGCCACAGATCTCACCCACAGAAAGCTTCACTAAGCCAGTCCTTTTGTAACCGGTGCTGGGTGGTACAGAAATGACATTTCTGGTCAAAACTGACAGGGAACATCAGCTATGGGAGGGTTATGGGAAATCTAAACAGAAGTGGAAAAGAGTCCTGATCTGGCCAAGTGGAAATGATTCTTGTCCTATCAGTGGGGAGAATGAGAGGCTCACAGTGTGGCCTCACCTCAAATCATGCTCAGTGCTGGAAGTTTCTGTTTCACACCAGGCAGAGAAATTTGCCCTTTGGGGGTGGATGCCCTGGGCAAGACAGCAGCGGGGAGAAGGAAAGAAACAGCCTGTCAGATGGGTGCTTAAATTAGAGGGACAATGAATGATGAGTCTGTTCCAGCCGAGCAGAAAGGGATGGAAGGAACGAGGGGCCCTTGGGAAGGCAGCAAGCAGCGATCTGAGCCCGGGTTAAGGGCTTGAGTGGGAAATACCTTGGGAGCACAATCACATGCCCAGGCAGTGGGGTTTATTTACATGTGGTGATTCACTTTTCATGCAGTTCCCTGCGTTTCCAAGTCCAAATTCCCTTGGCACAAGGGCACGTAAGACAGCGTTGTCCCCCGTGGCGAGCGGAGGAAGACGAGTGACACTGTGCTGCCTTCCTTCCGCGTGCCTCAGTTTCCCCGCTGCGCACCGGGCGTGGGTGGGGAATGCACAGCAGAGAGCAGGTCCTGGTGAAGCTCCCACGCTGCACGCAAGCCTCAGGCTGCACGATCCAAACCGGGAGAAGGAAAGCTCGCTGCTGCTGATGCTGGGGGAAGGGGATTAATCAGCAGGAGACGACGACAGAAGTCCAGCCGTTCATTAATTAGAGGAGGGCATGAGCTGATTCAGGGAGCATCTCCCACACAGCGCTGGGGGGTGTTGTTCTGCAGACGTTCTCCTGCTCCCCGGAGGCACCGGCAGTTTGTAGGTGCCGCTTCAAACCACAGCCCCGCGGAGCAGAACTGTGACAAACACAAGCCATTCCCCTGGGGAGAAGCTGTGGGCCTGCCAGGAAAATAAACACGTTTGGCACAGCACAAACCAGGCCATTATGGTGTCAGTCTGAGGGCTGAGGATTCTGACGAAAGGCAGCTCGGATGCAGAGCTCAGACCAAGCCCCTCACAACTTTTTCAACACAGGTACCCCAGAAACACAGACCACCCTCTATCACCCATCATCTATGCTGCAGAACTTCCTCTCACAGAGGATTTATGTGTATCTGCACAGGTATTCAATAATTAATGTGGCAGAATGAAGCCCTGTGGCTGCAAACCCAGAGCAATTTCCAGCAGAATTAAGGCATAAGGAGAATGGGCCATTGGCACAGCTCATCTATGGAGTTGTGGCTGCTATGGAACTTCATGTTTTTCTTGGAATCTGAATACTTTTCTAAGAGGCCTAGCCCAGCCCAGCCACATACTGACACCAGGAGATAAAATTATCTGGCTTGTCCTGTGCAGAGCAGACTGGACAGTTCCTTCTGGCTGGTAAAGAATCCATATGCACATATGTATAATTAGCACAATGAGAACCCAGTTTCAGCATGGCCTTGAGGCACTAACTCTTTAACAAATAAGAGACAGTATTAATCCTGGGCTGGTTGGAAATGTATCTTTCTGGAAATATTTGGATAAGTATTTTTCCTCACCGTTTTGGCTTAGATGAGGTGCCTGGTTACCCAACACCCGTGGCAGGGGGTCACTTCTGGTTTAGTTATGTAAAGGGGCATCTTCCTCCTGCACCACATCACTAAGAACAGTCTGGAGAAAATGTAATAAAGACCCTTTGCTGGATTAAGCACAAATCAGCCGACCCAGCTGCCACTGGGGCTTTGGGGCTGGAGGTATTTTGGGTACCTTATCTATATTATGGGTACCGTGAAAGCTTTTCTAATTAGTCTTCTGGAAGATGAAATGCCTGCAATGACAGTGGCAAGTGCCATTTCCAGCCTGCTCACACAGGACTGAAATGGCTCGTTAAGTCATCTGCAATCAGTGGTGGGGCCCTAAAGCTTTGAATACTTGATTCGCTGCCATACAGCAATTTTCTCATGTGAGGAGAAGCAGGAACAGCCAAGCACCTCTTCCCCATTTTCCCTCTCTCTGCCAAATGAGCTTTTTTTTTTTGCTTTTTTTTTTTTTCCTTTTTCTTTTTTTTTTCCCCCCTGAACCGTTCCCTTAGAAACAGCCCGTTCACCCTTTCACCCTGCTCCTCCTCTCCCCGCTGAGCGCTGCCGCTCCCTGCAGCTCCCGTGGCCTCTCTCCTGCTCCCTGTGAGTGAACAGGGACTGACGTGCTCAGCCCTTTGGTAGCAAGGGCAGATGATGTTTATGGCAGCCCTGCTGTGACAAGGGAGGTGGCACAGGGTCCCTGTGCTGTGACCTCAGCTGACAGCCGCAGCCGGGGCTGCTCCCCCGCGCTCACCCAAGGGAGCTGTCAGGCTCTAAACGCCTGGTTCAGCTCCTCATCACATCCAAGGAGAGGAAATGTTAACCCCAGCCCGCTTCCAGCTCTACACTGAACTCCCAGCTTCACCAGAGCATTTCATTGCAGAATGAAATCATCCTGTTGGCTGGAAAGGCATCAGCTCGTGCTGTCAGCTCCGGCAGCTTCTCGCCAATTTATTTCACAGAGCTTAGAAAAATTGGAAAGGGCTGAAGCAATGGAGAGGAACATGAACATCTCAAAACCAGATTTTCTGTGTTGGAAAAGATTACATGATCCACAGAGACATGTGACCCAGGGAAAAGGTTCAGAGCACATCTGTGATTGAAATAAACCCGAAGAAGTTCAGTCTGCTCCGAGCTGTGCCAGTTCTGTCTAAACTCGGGTCTCCGAAGCACAGACTGGAATTTGGGAGATAACTGCTAGATGAGTTCACACTGTTTGTCCTGTCAGACCAGGGCTCTTACTGGCAATGCCTTCTCTGCTGAGAAGGTCCAAGAAATCCTGCTGCACACTAGACAGGGATAACGTTGCTCCAAGTGCAAGTTTCCTCCTGATTCTGACAAAAGGTGTCAGCTTAAATCACAGCGTAGGAAAATTTATTGCCCTGCAACGTTCTTTTTCTTTCAAGTGAAAAGGTCTTTACCAAAACCCAAGGTCTTCTTCTCCACAGGAACATCAAATACCATTTTTATCTTGTTAAGTTTCTGCCAAGCCTCAGGAAAACACTCAGGCAAAGGCAACTGCAGGCAACTGGCCTTTTGGATGCTTTTTTGTATGCTGCAGCCTCAAGCAGGATGTATTTACAAAGAGTAGGAATCCAGAAACCTTTTCAGTCTCACCTGCGCTTTGACTGCTGCTTCTGAAACGCATTTCGATTCTGTTCTCCAGAGGAACTATCCACACATTCCCTTCCCAGTTTGTTCCTACCAGCAACAAAAATTCATGGTGGTGCGCATTCTGCAGGAACTAATTTTGGCGGGTTGGATTGTGTGGAGGATGTCTCTGCAGGGATCAGATGGTCAATCTCTGACCTCTTTGTAGCTCTTATTCACCGTGGAAAAACGTATGAGGCGGATTTCGGGAGGCTTTGGCTTCCTGTCATCCCATATATACTCTGGAGAAAGCAGCTTGGTGGGTTTGTGGGACAGGAAGTGCCTGTTGAGGTGACTCTCCTCCTGCCAGGCTGCCATGATCCCATTGGCTTTGTCTGCCAGGATGGTCATGTGGCAGGTCTTGGTGAACTCGTAGACTTTCTTGACCAAGCCTCCGAACACGGCTCCTCCATAGTAGAAGTCCCCTTCTCCCTCAGGGATGAAGGCTGCCGAGAAGCTCCTCCTCTCATAAGGGAAATGCTCTCGGGAGACTTCGAAGTAGCCGGGGTGGATGGCTGCCACCATGTCCCCCAGGGTCTCGGGGCCCCAGGGGTTGTGGAACACCATGTCGATGTCCAGGCAGAAGAGGTACTGCACCTCCCGATGGCTCGCCTTGGCCACGTGCCGGTTGATGGCCTCCATCCTGCGCATGGAGATCTCCTGCCAGCTGGAGTATTTCTGGATGGGGACAGTGACAAGCCTGCGCCCCGGCTGCAGCTGGACTTGGGGAATGGCCTCGGGGCTCTCTGTGAAGATGTAATAGTTCACCTGGTAGCCCCTCATGAAGTGTCTCTCCGCCGACTCCAGGAAGCGACGCACAAACCTCGTGTACCTGCGCAGACACAGCCCGTGGAGAGCACAGCAGGGACCACGAGGGGCTTTCTGTGGAGAGGGACTTTGTGCAAGGGCATGGAGTGACAGAGCAAAGGGGAACGGCCTTCAGCTGAAGGAGGGCAGGGTTAGGTCAGATATTAGGAAGGAATCCTTCCTGTGAGGGTGGGGAGGCCCTGGCACCGGTTGCCCAGAGAAGCTGTGGCTGCCCCATCCCTGGAAGTGTCCAAGGCCAGGTTGGCACAGCCTGGTCTAGTGGAAGGTGTCCCTGCTCATGGCAGGGGGTGGAAGCAGATGAATTTTAAGGTCCGTTCCAAAACGGACCATTCTGGGATTCCAAGGGGGTGCGTGGTAGATGATGAAGGGCATGTTAGTGAGTGCAAGACAAGGAGTGAGGAGAGCTCACTGATTATCACTGCAAGAACCCACACACTACACAAGCAATAGGTGGAGTGGAGGACAAGGAATAAGTGGATTATCCTCATTTTGACCACCTCTAATTCCCAAGCCACCTGTTAATTCTTAAAAAATACTGCCCACACTTCAGGTACCTCAAGTGTTGTCATCCCGTTGGGCTCGTGTGATTATGGACACACTACACGGGCACAAAAACCCCCTAAAATTGGGACAAATTTCAGGCAAAGAAAAGCCAAAATCATCTTTCCACAGAGGAAGGGCATCGCCCCAAGAACTGTGCCCACTGAGCGCTTCCCTTACTTTCCAACAGCAAAGGCTGTCACCCCTATGGTCAGGTTCAGGGGCCTGTAGGCACTGTCCAGGATCTCAGGGTCGAAGGTCCCTTCCCAGACGATGGGAGCCAGCCATGGTGTGACTGTCAGCACGTCCTGGCGCCTGAAGGGGGGAAAACAAAAGAAATATTGATGAAATGTGGCTGTTCCTTTTGGTTTCGAGGCCGGTAAATGGGAAAGAAGCACGAAAAGGGCAGCTAGAAGAGAGTGTGAATCAGCATTAATTCACCATGGACAGTATTAGCCTCAGATATTTTCTCCCTGCACTCTTAGTTGAGGTTACAGAGCATGGACATTTCAATTCCTGGTCTGAAATTAAGCAGTTTAACACACCAGCAGAAACCCGAGGATCTGCTAAAATCTCATTTAAGGACTTTTCTGCTGAGGCGAGTTTAATGACCACTGAACTCTCAGAATGGGAAGCTGTGCCTATTTGCTATCAGCCTGATGCAGATTGCTACATGCAGATTAAAACACAAGTAAGAATAATATGAAAATTACTATAAAAATACACCCCATTGCCGTGTTATTAAAAGACAGCTTGCAGCATGACAGCTTATTTTTCCAGTATTTATATATAGCTCCAACACGTTCAGATATAATTTAAAATGCTGTATGTGAGCCAGCATTCAAATGTGTAACAAAGTTAGAAAAAAATCCTTAATCTCCTGTGAGGGAAGTGGAAATACTGAATATAAATGCAGCAGAGTCTGATTATGCCCTATTACAGCTCTGCAATGCTGTTTCAATGTGCTGCTTTGTTTTCAGTGTTTC
Source organism: Callaeas wilsoni (assembly GCA_013398955.1). Lineage (NCBI taxonomy): Eukaryota > Metazoa > Chordata > Aves > Passeriformes > Callaeidae > Callaeas > Callaeas wilsoni. The sequence goes on along the minus strand of VWPU01018498.1, from coordinate 26,680 downwards.
ACTCTCACCTTTTTGATTTTAAAAGGAGATGTCATTTAGGGTGGAATTGGCCCCAGCCTGCTCACATTCGCTGCAGACCAGGAGCTGGAGCCCTCTGCTAATGAAATCTGTCAAACACAGCACGTGGCCACACCTGGGGGCTGCCAGGCTCCCACCTGACACAGTCCCAAGCCAAAACAGCACCAGAACCAAACTGGGGGTGCTGTGGGGAGCAGCCTGGTGCTTCAGGCAGCAGATCCAATCAGATCCTCCAGCCCAGATCAAATACTTTCAGTCTGAGAGGATACAAGAATAACAGTTTGACTCCTTCCTACAGCAATGCATGTGATTGAAAGATTAAATTATACAGGAGGAAGAATTTGGGTTGGAGAAAATGTACTGACTGATCTGTTTCTGGGTTGATTATCCTTTTTTTGGATGAGGGGGGAGAGGGAAGGAAAGATGCATGTTCACTTCTCTCAGCTTTTTAAATTTCATTTTAAAGGGCTGCCCTGGGTTTCCCAATGGGTCACGGTCAATCTCTCAGTGCCAGTGAACTCCCTCCAGAAGACACAGAACACAAAGAGCTTCAAGATTCCCCCCTCATCTAGCCCAGTACATACCAGCTGATTTAGCACAGAAATTTATTCCAATATGGAAGAAATATTCAGGCTGAGCACATCCTGTTGAAATATCAGGGGGGATATTATATATATGTATGTGAGTGTAGCAACAGGGTGTGTTTGTTAACATGGAAAAGAATGTGGTTGTTGAAGGTGAACTGCTCCAGATAAAAGTCACAGGAGCAGGGCCAAAGGAGGCTGTAACAACCTGAGCTGCACTGAGAGTTTGTCCATCACTTCCTAGAGCTGCTGTCCCAAATCTTCCCTTAAACTCTCTGCTCTGGCTGGGTCTCAGAGCTTTGTCTGTTTGCTGAAACCACTGCCGAAGGTCACACAAAGCACCTGCTTTAGTTTGCCCTGAAATGGGTTCAAAGCTCTCCCACAGCTGCTTCCAGCTGCAGCACAGCTCCAGAAGGTATTTCCCACTGTCTCAGATCTCCCATCTCAGAAAGAGTTCCTGGCCACCAGAGAGTGTGTGTGCTAATGTAATAATTGGGAATTAACAGTAAGTGTGTTAACAAGTGTGCAGTAACCAAACCCAACCTCAGAGCAGCACAGACAGCTGCTGTGCCTGGGATTCGCATGGAACAAGGTCCTGCTCAGTGTGGGACTTCAGAACTGTGAGTGCTGCAAAGTGCCCAAACCAAACTCAGCAGAAGCAAAGTTCAAACAAAGAAACTTACTTTGGCGCCAGCACTCTTGGCTGCTGATAAAATAATCTGTAAAAAGGAAGAAATATCCATTGAATAATGCATTAATATGCCTGAAAGAGAGGAACAGCAGTTTAAAGGTCAGGAGATAAAAAGCCAGTACTTACTGAGGGAAAAACTGGATTAGCTTCTCTTCTGTATACTGGAGTTTCATGGAGCTGCATGACGGGGTGGGAAAAGAAAGGGATTGTTATGCTTTTCCTAAAATATCAACCAAGTTTGGCTTCAGGACCTGCTGCTGCACTGACAGCTGTCCAAATTCAGCTCCAGCTGCTGTGGGCACTGCCCCGCCTGGTCCAGGGTTAGGCATCACCTGCACACACCTCCGAGGGCTGCCAGGCAAGGCACAGCTTTGGGACACAGCACACAGCACAACAGGGACAGAGACATGCTGGCAGCAATCCCAGACTGTGGGGAAATCAGGGTTTAGGGGTCAAAATCCACGTGGGACTGTCAGTAGTGGTCATGTATGTGCTCTGTTCTCCACAAAACTGTTCCTGGTCGCCTGGAGGGCTGAACTACCTGGAATACACCACATTTCCAGCAGCATCCAGAGAAATAAGCACCTGACCAGACACAGTGGTTTGGAATGGGCTGAAATAATCAGAAACACCTCCATGAAACATCATTTTTTTTCTATTTGCATGGTTTTGTTGTGTTTTTACAAGAACAATAGGTCATGGTAAGGGATGGGAAAAGCTGTGGCTTGTCGTGTCCCAGCTCTGGTGCAATGTGGCAGTGGGGAGGTCACTGGGGCCATGTCCCTGGCCCCTGCAGAGTGTAAATTCTGTCCTGTGCAGCCTTGGGAGAGCTCTTGGCACCCAGGCTAGGTCAGGTACCTCAGTCTGCAGCGTGCAGGGAAGCTCAGCAGCAGCTCCCCCGTTTGTTCAGGTGCAGAGCTCAAGTGCTGCCACGGCACAAACACAGTCATGGAGCGGGGGGAGAGCACAGATCCCAGAGGGAAGGACAGAACTGGGGGGTTATTCCTGACTGTCCAGAGCTCCTTCTGTGGCTGTTCACCTCACCTCTCTGGTTCAGGTGTCTCTGTCTAGCGAGCAGACACTGAGAGCACCGTGTGTGCGTGTGCAGCAGTGTGATTACACCCTGATAAGGGAGCCGGCATTAACATTTTAGTCCTGGGCTCTGTGACTCACAACAAACAAAGCCTCCCTCACCTGTGCAGACCCCGGGCTGTCCTGTGGGGTGGGCAGGCCCAAACAGCACTGTCAGCTTTTTGTTTTAAGAGAGTCACTAATTACAGCTTCATAAATAAAGAACAAGCGACTTGTTATTCACTGTTTGTGTCGTCAGTGGAGAACGGGGCTGTAACAATGATCTGTGTTACCCATTAAACACAAAACAAAATACTTACAAGATGTCAGGGCAAGGAAGGTAGTAGGGCAGGTAGTGCACTTTTCCGCTCCCCACTCTAGCCCTGAGAGAGCAAAGAAACGTTTTAAGATAGGTAATGTTGAAGGAAATCTTCCTAGGATTTTCCAAGATCACCTAAAGACCCGGCCAAGATTTTGAGAGGTAACTCTGGCTAACTCCATGTCTACTTTATTAATTAGTGCAAGATCTCCTGTGTTCACATTTTAACACAATGTCCTGCTGCTGAGGCAAAATGCAACTACCCACAAGGTGAAAGTACAGCATATTGCAACATCATAAATATGGGGTAATTCATAATAATTTAGTAATTAATATTTTAATACTTAACAGAAATGCCTTATCTCAGATTCCCTTCCAGCAATGTTTGAGTTTGATCCAGAGACTCTATAAGCCACACTCAGAATATTCAGTTACAAAGTTCTCAGTGTCTGAAAGCTGCAATGACTAATAAGTACAAAGCTGTCCCTGGTGACACTGGAGTGAGTTTGGACTGTTTGAAGAGCCAGATAATCACCTCTGTTAAGGCCTGAGCTGAAATGTAACGGGAATATTCTATACTTAAGCATTTGTTTGTGAGTCACTACGGTGTTAGCAGCCTGATTTGGACACAATTGCCCTTATTTCCTCTCTCCTTTAGGGCCTTCTCCCTCTACCAGTGCCCCTTTATCTATTACACAAATTGCTATTCTTTCTTACAGCTCGAACGGGGGCTTCCCATGAAATGCACAGCCTTTATTTTTCTGCTCGTATGAGTTTTACCACAGGATATACACAGGATGTTTTACATATGGCCAGCACGTGCTTACCAGATAACTGCAGCAAGAACACCCAGACAGACAAGAGATCCCACCACCACTTTCCTGGAAATCATGTCTTCTGGAGTAGAAGGAAGGGCGACTTCTGAATTCCAGCAGCTTTCAGTCTGCAAAGAACAAACATAAAGGGAAGCGGGCTGTAAGTATCTCAGTCTGAGAGAAACTGATTACCTCCTCAGGGGAGGACGAAACCTCTCAACAGCTTCTCTTTCAGTTCTTCTGAAGGGATAAATATGGAAGGTGTCACACTGTAAGAGGCAGGGCACTGAGGCAGCACCAGTAAAATGTCTGAGCAAGTTCTCCATTTCAGAGAGCTTTAACCACAGGCGCAGCACGTGGGGAACCATTCCACTTTCTGTAGATTCCATTTGTTCACCTCAAGCACCCACCCTTTGCAGCTGAATCGAATCACCCACCACAATCCTATCTGAGCAGGAGCACAGTTATCACCTGAGCTGATAGACTCCACCTTTCACAGCCCAGTAACCACCAGAGGCACTCCCTGCAAAAGTGCCCCTAGGAAAGGTAAACTGAGGTGTGAGACCAGCAAAGAAACATTTCACAGTCCTAATGCTCCTCGGGTAAAGATTAAGCCAAAGAAATTACTTCCTCTACAACAGCCATGAAAATCAACTTCCCTGAGCCCAGCAGTCTTACCTTAAAAGCTCAAATCTCTGCTCACAGGGAAGCAAAGGTGCCCACGGCGTGAACTTTGGTCCCTGTGAGAACGGGAAAGCATTTGCATGGGGCCCCCAAAGGTGATACAAGCACATTAATTGTTATTCCATTTGTTATTACCTTCAGTGAGGACAGAACCAGGGAGCTGTGGATCAGGCTCGCGCGTTTTTCGTTTCACTTCTGCTGTCTCCGGACCCAACCCTCCCTAGCAAGTGCTCTTCCAGGCTGGTGGAGGGACCAGCTGCATTTCCAGTTAGAACTTTCTACTTTCTAGAATGTGATTAGAGCCTGCAGGGAGGAAAAAAAAAAAAAGCGAGAAAGAGAAAGAGGCTGTTTATTAATTTCAGTTATAGACATAGTAGCATTTTTATTAGAGGGAGGAGCTGATACATGGTGCTTCTCGGAGAGTGCTGAAGTAATCCCAGAGATCATTACTGGCCCTTGGTAAGGCACAGGACAGTGCCAATGGATCTGGACAGGCAGGGGTGATTTTCCTGCTTTAATTTCTTTGGCTGGAAAAAGACAAGCGGTAAAAGGTTCTTTAATTTGCTTTACTGTATCACACAGAAATCCTCTCTGGTGCTTCTCCCTCACTTTCCTCTGAGACAATCTAATTAGCTTTCACCAGGAAGCATCCCAAAATCCTACTTAAAAATAATGACTAACTATATATATATACACACATATATATGTATGTGTGTGCATATATACAAATATATGTCTTAAGGCCTTCCACCACTTAAAGCCTTCGTGGATTCATGCTGAGCAGTTCTGGATTCTTGCCTAAAAACGCTGCAGATCCACAAACACAGAAGGAAGTGCAAACAGCCTTCCCCCTCTAGCTGTTATCCTGTGTTTTGACCAGGTTTATGTCATTCCTGTGCTAGTTGTGTCATGAGAGCTGCTACGCTGACGCCAGGATTTGTCAGTGCCACATTTCTTACCTTGTGCTGGATGCCTCCAGCACATGCAAAGCAGACAAATGTGCAGAGGGGGGTTCAAACAGTTGTTTTTCAGCCATTCTTTGAGAGCTGACCTCACACAGGACAGGTAGCAAAGACCCTCTCGTCAGCAGGCTTCCAAATTTCCAACCAGGATCTCACTAGCTGCAGTTTAGGTCTGGGCAGTCTCCCTTTCCATACCTGAAGGCTCTGATGTTTCCTTCCCTCTTCTCTTCTGTGACCTCCTTCAATCTTTCTTTGTAATTTTCTAACTTGAAGATCTGGGATTGTTTCTGTCAGTCCCGACTGGACTCTCTCTAATCAGCCCATTCTTGTGAAATTCGGTGTCAAAGCAACCCAAATTCTCCTGCTGAAGTCTCAGCATTGTTAAGTAAGGCTGGATTACCCCCCAAAACGGAAAAGCTGTCACAGTTCATACATTCCCACAGGACGTGTGCCTAGTTTGCAAGGACACAGCACTGGAATGACACCCAGCCTGTGGCCAAATGGAATCCACGTGTTTTCTACAGAACCTCTCCCAGCCAGGTCTGTGCCATACAAAACCTGGCACTGCACTTCATGAAAACAAACTCAATTTTCAGGCTATTTGTTTTTCTAAAACATCAAGCCCTGACTGAATCCTGTTCTCCCTGGGGCTTGCAGCCCCTCCCAGCTTGATGCCACTTTCCAATTGCATAAATATCCTCTCAACATTTCCACCCAAAGCATAAAGGAACACACAAACAGTCCCACTTGGCAGAATCTCCTGGGGATTCCCGTTTTCTGCACTTGACCCATGCTCTTATCTCCATGGCATACAGAGGCTGATAGCACAGAACTTGGGTGATGGGGAAGGACAGAGCATCAAAAACAGAGAGAAGAAAGGGGACTAACAGTTATCCTCAAATTGGACAGTAAAATTAACACAGAATAAAAAGAGATGTGGCTGTTCTGGTTTTTTTAGTGCAGTTTCAGCTGTTGTAATGGGCATAGAGTACTTCCAGGTGTCTTTACAGAGTAAACATCTAATCCCTCAGGAAGAGAAATACACATATTTTGAAATATTACATCATTAGGAGCACAGCTGATGCATTCATCCCTTTGCTTCGGTTTCTGTGGTACAAACCTGTCGGAGCACTGGAGCCAGCTGAGATTGGAACATCTTTTGCATCTAAAACCATCTCACTGAGGTCTCCCTCAACTGATTTACAGCTTATCATGAATACAAACAAAAATGAAATAGATGTGGTTGCAGCTAATGAAAGAATCTCTAACTGAACAGAAATCACAGCTAAAGCATTTTTTAATAGTTACTCAGGTTCCTCGAATTTATTCAGAGAGTTTTTAAAAAGGGATATGGCTGAAAGTAGCTCTGTTACTCCCAAATGAACTTGCTTGACCTCCCAGAACAAAGCACTACTTTATCTTCAAGCCCTGCTTGGAAAGCATTCTGGACAGCTGATAAATACCTCACTTGTAGACCGTTCCATGAAAAATATTCTTTGCACAGCAACTATTTCACATTTCCAAACGTGTATTTCAGATTTCTACAACTGAAGTGGCGATCCATGAGTGCAGGGCTGTCCAGAACGTGAGGAAAGAGAAGATGCCCGTGGGGAGGGCTCCCTCTGTGCCCAAGGAGAGGTTTCCTTGCAGGACTCCAGTGTGGAACAGGCTGCCTTTGGCTCCCGCGACACAAACGTGGTCAGTCACACCTGAGGCTTGGACACAGCACGAATCCACCGCTCGTGGTCAGTCACACCTGAGGCTTGGACACAGCACGAATCCACCGCTCGGGCTCCTGGCTTTGCAGAATCTCAGATTGCAGCTGCACCACGGAGTTACCTGGGCTCTGGCAGGGATCCAGCTGGGAAGCACTGCACANCGTGGTCAGTCACACCTGAGGCTTGGACACAGCACGAATCCACCGCTCGTGGTCAGTCACACCTGAGGCTTGGACACAGCACGAATCCACCGCTCGTGGTCAGTCACACCTGAGGCTTGGACACAGCACGAATCCACCGCTCGGGCTCCCGGCTTTGCAGAATCTCAGATTGCAGCTGCACCACGGAGTTACCTGGGCTCTGGCAGGGATCCAGCTGGGAAGCACTGCACAGCCTGCCTTTCGCTCACAGCACATTCATCAGCTTTATTGATAAGGCAAAAAAGAGCTCCTTCCAACGTGCCAGATGGAGAGAATTGAGAATTCAACGGGACTCAGTTTAGAACATCTCTGATCTCAGTACAAATTGTCAGTTCACACCAGCCGAGATCAGGAGGGCATCAGCAAGATTTGACTGATCTCAGGGGCAGAGTAGCTTTATTTTCTGGATGGATTGTTCCCACCGAACAGCTGTTCAAATTTCCATTTGTATTTCTGTATAAACAACAATAAAGGACAAAATTGGTAGTGACCAAATACAATTTTGCACCGATGAACTGCACAGAGAAGAAACGCTTGCAGGCACCTGTGGTTGCCAGATCTATTTTTTTTTGCCAAATTTTTTATTATTGCCAAAGACAGACTTGGAGCCAATCCTTCTACAGTAAGATCAGTCAGTGTGTCCCATGGATGATCCAAAAAGATCAGTTAGCTCCACAATAAATCCATGCACATCTACATGTGTGTTTGTCTATATTGACCTAACACTGATAAAACCTAACTTAAAAGACACCTGAACAGTATTGCCTAAAATTGAAAATGATTTCCAGTTTCCTTGTGATGGGGAGGACAAATGTATCAAAGATGCACTCTCCAAAGACATCACCCAAGTTCATATTAAGCAAGGTTTTACAATATCTGCAGCGTCTTTGTGTTGAGATGAATCCCATGTTTGGTCTTTTTGCCTTTTTGTTTCCTCTTCCCCACTCCCAGGGGATAAAAAGAACACACTGTGCTGCCCATCAGATGAAGTGACAACTGACATTTCCCCTTTAGAAAAATAATAATTCCTATCAGAAATCAGCCAGTAGGGGTTTCTTTAGGATAGAAAACTTTATTAACAAACATACAATTGTTTTTTCAATATGATGAGGCTGGGAAGCCGTGGCAGTGCTGGCCCCACAGCCTGGGACAGTGACACACAGCCTGTGTGACAGACGGACACCTCACCCTGGAACCCCAATGCCAGGACCGGCTGCCTCGCTCTCACTTTAACCCAGCTTTTTTCAAGTCCTCTGGCAGAACTCGGCCCTTCTTCCGGGCCCTGGCTTTCTTCTTCTCTATCTTCTCCTTCTTCTTCTTCTGGATGTTCTTCTGGCGCTTGTCCTGCCGCTGCTGCATCTTTTCCACCACCCTCACAGTCCGTTCCTCCCACTGCCTCTTGCGCTGGGCTTTCTGCTTCTCCTTGCGCTTCAGGGCCGCCTTCAGACGCTCCTCGTCGTCACGGATCTTCACCCCTTCTGCCTTATAGAGAGCATTGGTCCATTTTATCTTGGTCTCCAGCTCCTGAGCTTTCTTCTCATCCTTCTCCTTGAGCTCCTCCAGTTTATTCTTCCTGGTCTCCAGCCTGCTCAGCAGCTGCTTGTAGTTCTTGCCTGTCAGAGGAGTGATATTGCCTTTCACCGCTTTCCTCTTCTCTTTCTTCTTCTGGATCTTGTTCAACTCATTCTCTTCATGAACTTCAACCCTGTTGAAGATAATCTCAGCTTTGCTCTCCTCCTTTTTCTTTTCTGGCTCTACTGGTACCTCCTCAGTTTCTTTCTTCTCCATTTTTGCCTTCATCTTCAACTCCTTTCGCCGGCGCTTCTTTCTCTCTCTCTCGTACTTCCTTCGCTGCCTCTTCTCCAGGACTGCTGGGGTTAATTCTTTGCCATTATCCTAAGGAGAAGGATAGACATGAATGAGAAGCCTTAAAGGGATAGAGCAGAATTAAAAGTAGGCTGTCCCCAAGTTCCTGGTTTCAAACTCCTCCTAAGAAGCACCACTTGTGATGTGAAGCTGTGACTCAGCTGTTAGAAACACTAAACACAGTAATAACATTTCAAACCCTTTGCCTCCCCTCAACAGCCCACAGCTGCTCCCTTTCAGGCTCTCGCTATTTTTCCTTTTCCTAAAAATCACCAAAGGCATGTTTTATTTGAAGCTGACCCCACCTTTTCTCAGGTTTTTCCACAGAACACACACAGGTCACCTGGCAATACCTACAGGCAGTTCCTTATGAGATGGAATCAGCTCAAACCCTGAGCCTGTGAGATCCTGTCCACACATCCCCTGGAAGGCTTGGGAGAATTTCTAGTGCATAAACACACATATGGATACACATTCAGCATTCCCATACCTGTCCAGAAGCCTTTTTAATCTTCTCGTGGAGTCTCTGACGCAACAGACTAATTGCAGAAACAGAAGGGGAACTCAGTTCACTTTTACTTCCTGAAAATGAGAGGGAGAAAATTAAAATACTTAAAAAGCAGCACCAGCTAAACAGAAGCACTTTCTCTGGCTATGGGAAAAACTCTGGGAACTCTTTAGATGCTGTGAATGGAACGGAAAATCCAAACAAACCCAGAGTTTCTATTTCATTAGTTTCTTTAGAATTTCCCCTTTTATATTCAACACTGCCAGCAGTGGCCTGGCATGCCCTGGGGCTGCCTGGCAAGCCAAAGACAAGTACCAAGCTTGCGGAAGCAGAGAGGCTCCGGACATCTTTTCTCTGTGATCTGGCTTTTCATTGTCATAAATGAAAGCTGAGCTGGCAGGACAGGGATTGCATCCACGCATAATTCCCGAAGTTGCTCACATGCACTTCTGCAGTTCAGTTAAACACCGTTTCCAGAGAGCCACCCAGTGGTGATGGCACAAATTCCTGTCCACAGGCAAAAGCTTCCGGGGGCACACGGGATAAGCAAAAGTGTTCTAAGTCCAAACTAGACTTGTGTGAAGCAACTGAAAAGCAGCCAGCTCAGCCCAGGTCACTTTAATCAGAGCACGGCAAAGGTGGAATTCTTACCTGTAGCCAAACTCTCATTTCTGTTCTGTGTACCATCCTGTGGAGATGATTTGCTGGCTTGAGGGGCTGCTTTCTGTCCTGGAGTGGGTTTGCTGGTGTTAGAAACCACCTGCTTGCCTGAAGGAGCATTCTTCTTCTCAGCTTGCTTCCTAGGCTTCTTTTTCTTCTGTTTCTTGACCTGTCTGCCAGCATCCTCGGGCTGGCCCGGCTTAGACACTAGAAGGCAAAACCAAATTACATGGAAAAAGGACAATGCTACATTCCCACTCACAACATTCAGTTATTACTGAACATTAAAGTTCCAACATTGCAATGGCATATCTTAATGTTCAAAAATGTTATGTTTTAGGATTTATTTAAATAGACCACACACCCTCACACACTTCCGTAAAATCCCAGCTCTCCCACCTCCATCACCACAGTGAATGGAGACCACTGATTTCCAGGGCTCCCAGTACAATGTGCACAACGTGCTCGGGAGCTCCGCGTTTCAGCAGATGGGTTTTTTGTTACAAAACGGCACAACCCCGGAGCAAGCACTCCGTGCGGGCACGGCTGTCGCGCCCAGCCTCCCACAAACCGGCCGGAGAGGACAGAACCGAAGCGTTACAGTTCCAGTACCGAATTTCCTCTTCCGCGACTCTGGGGCGTGCTGCACGCCAGCCCTCCTGGCCAAGCCCTGCAGGTAGGAGTCCTGGGCAGCCAGGCTGGCCATTGCCGCCCGGACCCGGGGCCCAGAGGCGCAGTCCCCTCCCCGGGGCAGCGTGGGGACCGCGGTCCCCTCCTCGCGGAGCTCCCGGCAGGAAGTGATGGATGAAGAGCGACGGCCGGGAAGTGACGGCAGCGCCGGGCGCACGGAGCGGCCGCGGCCGCCGGGCTGGGCACGGCCAGCGGGGACCGACCGCGGGCTGCCCCAGCCACACCGGGGCTGCTCGGGGCGCTCATGGGGGGCTGCGGGTCACCCCGCGATCCCAGTTCCTCCCAGCCGCCACCCCGGAGCCCCGCAGGCAGCCTCCGGTTCGCCTCCGCCGCAGCTCCCAAAGCTTTGTTTGCCAAACCTCCCTTTATTGTAGGACAAAACCCAGCTTCCCCCTGCACGGGGGTGAGGTCCCCAGAGCACGGGCGAGTTTCGTGATGTTTTCTGCAGCCCCTGTACGGAAACAACTGCAGGGAGCAATGCTTTCATAGCCTGCAAGGCATCGCTCATCCCATTGCATGTGCACGCTCGTGTTGTGACACTTTCACAAAGCCTCGTGGCTGAAAACACACGCCTTAAAAATTATACAAAACAGTCAGTTTTATTAAACCACCTGATTACAAAAATAAATGGAATGGAAGAAAAAGAAACCAAAAAATAATAGCAAAATTCACATCCTAAGAAATGAGACATTACAGCAGAAAGCTGGGGAAGCTCAGCTGAGTTGCTGGAATGCACTGGTGGCTCTGTGGTGCCCCTGACACCGAGCTGTGGTGACAGTGTTCCAGTTCAGTGGCATCTCCCTTTCAGCTGCACAGCTCGAGCCAAGGCAGAGCCACCCCAAAAGGAAAGGACAGAAGATGTGCTGAGCTGCCAAACAGCTGCAGACCAAGCACCAAATGTGTTTCTTTGGAAGGAAACTGAGAGTAACTGAGTATCTCTCACTGCTCTCAAAGATTTTTTCATTAGACAAAACTAAAAGCCAACATAAACAGTGGCTCCATGTTAGCTCAGACTGTATTAATGGGAATTTCTGTGTAAACACTGAGGAAGGAATCGACTGACTAAAGCATGACGCTGCTTCTCTGTGTGGCTTTGAGCAAGTGGCATCGTTGATCCCTCATTCTGATCCTTGTCTGCCTGTTCCTCTTCCAAGAGGGGAACACTGCTTTCATAAGGGTCTCCTGGGAGCCTCCTCCCAAACCGGGAGTTCAAGCTTGTAAAGCATTTTGACAGTGAAGACTGTTGTGTAAAAATACCGTAAGACTCCTTACAGTAGACCAGAGGTTGTCAGATGCCATCCTGAGAGAGCTTTAAAGCAGCTAGAATGTCAATAACCTTGGGAAGCAGAGTAAAAACCCCAACACACTCACTGCCCCCACATTTGGCTCAAGTTTATCCCAAAGAAATTCAACTCCCAACACTCACATGGAAACAAACTGGATTTCTAATGAACTCTACACATAACTATCACGTTAAAGCAAACCTGACTCTAACTTGTTATAACGAGATTCACTTTGTGTCTACTTTATCTCTTAAGGGACAGGAACACGTCTGGCAGGGTCCTGGGGTGGAGGAAGCACTGCAGCCATGCAGGGAGCAGAACCCTGCCAGCACAGCTCCAGTGCCTCCTCCCGACAGCAGGAGGAAGACTTCCAGCAGCGCGGTGCGGCGGCAGGAAAGGGCCGGCAGCAGCGGCTCCTCTTCAGGAATGCTCGGCGGGGCCCGCCCCGTGCCCGTTCACGTGGGGGTGCGACGGTGTCGAACTCTGCGAGGTGGCAACGCTCTGCTCTGCTGTGGCAGCTGCCAGAGGCATCGAGAAGCTCTCGGGGGACAGCGTGGCAAAGTCTTGTCTCCAGTAGGCTTCGCACAGTGGGAGATCATTGCTGTCACACAGACTGTAGCTTTCCAGAACAAACAACCCCCGTGAGGAGAGAGCAGGTGCGGTGACAGAGAAGGGCAGGGATGGAAAGGGTGGAGGGAGCAAGACAGAAGCAAAGCATTTAGAAAATGGCAAAAACAAAAAGAGCTGGATGTAAGGTCTGTGTTCATGAAGTCATCCTAGGCTGTGTGACACTGGCCTTCCCTAAGACACCCACCCCTAAGGGCTGGTCCTGAACTTCTTGGGCCTGGTGAAGATCGGGGCAATTTCAGAGACAGAACTGTGGCTACAAAATGAAACAGAGGCTCAATCCTAATCCAGACACTCCAAGCCTCTGAAAAGATCTGAGCTGAAGTCCTGGCACCCCCCAAATATGCTACTGATGAGTGAGACATGGACCTTACTCACAATTATTTTACTTGGGATTAGACTGCAACACATGTGAGGAAAAAACCAGAAATCCTGCTCTAAATTTCACTTCAGAAGAAAATCTGCCACAATTGTTTTGGGGCCTGTCCCTGTCACAATAAAGAAGAACCCTGTTTGCACCCTTGCCTTTTCAAAAAAGTGCTCCAGAGGTTTGGGTATTCCATTGAAGCTTCCCAGTTTGATTATAAAGTACTGACAGCTCCTGCCTTTTCCCAAAGAGCCTGAGCTAACAGTGCTTCTAAAAGCAGCTGGCTGGATTCTAACACTGGATGAACCAGCAGTGTGGGAAAATAAGGTTTTTAAACAACTGGCTAATTCTTGCCTGTGGTCTGAGGAAAACATAATGTGGAAAGGCCAAAACTAAAAAGAAATATGGAAGGAACTGGAACAAAACCAACACAAATCCCAAAGAGAAGAAGGAGCTGCACACACGAGACACCCAAGACAAAGTGAGTGCTGGAGCAGAAAGCAGCTTGCATTCAGAGAAAAACAAACCCAATGGGTCAAGTGATTTTGTTGTTGCAGCTTTATTTACATTTGTAATGTATGGATCGATGCTTAGGGAAATATTTTAAGTATAGAAATGTGAGACAGTTCATATTGCACAAACATGAAACATGTGAGATTTAACCCCACACTCAAGACAGCTCCTGTGATCTCAGAGGAGGGAGCAATGGAACACAAATGCAGCTCTGGGGGTTAGGATGAGAGAAGGCAAGCTGGACTTGCAGTTACCACTTTGGGGAACAAGCACACAAAGCACTAGTTGCAAGCTGAGCTCCTTTCTGGCAGCATCACCCAGCTGGCTTTGCAGGAGAAGTGAGAAGGCAGTGGATACAGGTTTTGTATCTGGGGCCTCTGCAAAATCCCTTGGAAGATCAGCCCCCAACACAGTGGAGCTGGGTTCAGTTAACAAAGAGCTTCAGGACTGAACCAGAACTACAGCTCCTGTTCTGTCATAGACCTCAGGCCACGACTTCCCAGGAGAACCTGACCACAGCATCCACACATCATGGCAGGGCAGTTACTAACTAGGGTTCAGCTGTGTCAGAAGCATGAGGGTTTCTCCTGCTGCCCCAGCTGGAACAGTTCCAGAGCCTAAGCTCCACCCCTCGAGTCACACTCCTCAGAAGTCAGGGTCAGTGAGCAGCTCTGCACAGCCCCAGGAGCACTGGCCAGCCTGCTGCTCTGTCCTGGGAGGGCTCCTCAGGGCACAGAAGGGGCTTGGCTACCACCCTGAGGCACCCAGCCAGTCTGAGTGCAGAGGGACAGCTCTAGAAAACGATCACTGGGCAGGAAAGCAAAGATTCCTCATGACAATCTCCTCGGGTTCAGTTTCAAGGACCTGCTTTTGGGTCTCATCAAAAGCCCCATGTGCACATACAAAGCCTGACCCTACAACTGAGAGGCATCCCTGGGCTCCCAGGACAGCAAGGAACTCCCCTTTGGGGGCAGACAGGCCTTTGTGTTTACAGCCACTGAAACATGGCTGTAACAGAAACCCTTTCCCCCACATTAGACAATAAGATCTCATTAAAAATATTGTAGTATTCTAATTATAAAAGGACTTTGAATAAATCGCTGTTTCTGTATTTACACAGACACAATTTCTTTGGTGCAGAAAAAGACAGGAAAGAGCACAGGAAGGGAGGAAGTGCTAAAAGCAAATGACCAAGTGCTACATGATCACAAGTGTCAGATCACAGCTCTGCAGAGTTGCCAGGTTTCCTCACCTCATGACCCATGAGAAAGAGCAGGAGGGCAAATCCATCTGATGTGCACCAACATTTGTGCTTCCGTGTTAGTTCTGTCAGCAGGGGTTGCTTTATGTGGCACCTGGGGCCAGGCAGGTGAACGGACCACGCCAGCACGGCCAGAACCCCTCGGCCCAAAAGTGAGAGTGACCAGCACACAGTGGTGGCAGTCTGGGGACAGGTGAGGGAAGCACGCCTGGCACGTGCGGGGCACTCTCATCCCACACCGCCTCCCTTTGGATACGCTCACTGCTGTGTCATGGACCTATCAGCACCTGGACAGGTGCTTGGGTTTGTGATCATCACAACCTCCTCAAAAAACTGAGTAAAGTGTGAAAAACAAGGCTAAACTTTTACCTCTAAGCTGTGTCATATTATTATCTTTTTACTCTTAAAATACATATATTACTCATAAACAATGGCGTTACTTTCAAAGATATTAAGCAATTTAGTTGACTTAGCTGGGGTTATAGGCATTCAGGATTCTTAGAAAAAAAGGAAAAGGCAAACATAGAAAACCTGGTCAGTAAAATTTTAAGTAAGATTTTTTAAAGTTAAGTGTTTGTTTAAAAGTCTTAGAATTATTGCACTGACTTCACGTAGCTTGGAAAGTGCAGCCAAAATAACCAGGTTTACATTCGTTTTCTTCTGCTATCATTTACTGCATCATTAACTAGAAGTGCTGGAGTGCATGACAAAAAAAATAAAAAATAAAGTGTCTGAATTCTCTAAAGTCTGTTTGCTAAGTAAGAGGCTTTTAAAAATATTAAAAATCCCACGAACAAATCAGTAATAAGTCATTCCTTAGAAAATCCTATCACAATACTTCATAACTCAGTGAAGCTGAGTAAGTTTGTTTGCTCCTTGCCAATGTTGACCCCAGCAGGGCTGGAGGCAGCTGGGGGCAGTGGACTGTGAAGGAAAAGGCACAATGTGTGACCAGGTCACTTGTGAAAGGACTCACCACGACGGTGTGGTGACATCAGCTGACATCAGGACCCAGCTCAGCAAGCTGGTCTCTGTAGGGAGAGAGCCAGAGGCTCCTTCAGAGGGATTTCCCCCAAAGGAATTAATCTCTTTTTCTAATTACTACAACAGAAGCCTAAGGAAATTACCTATCAAACCTGGGATGCTGTGAACACCTCCTCCACCAGGACACTCATACCCTGTAGGGTATCTCCAAGGAAAAGGCAGTTGTTTTAGTTGCAGAAAAAGAGTTTGACCTAATTAAAACTAGGAGTGAACATTTTTGGGAACATTCTGGACACCTATACTCTAAGGGCTACTTGATGGTCTGGACTAACTACCCCAAAAAGGCCTGGAGTGGTAAGGCAGAGTCCACTGCCCTATTTGTACCTGGAAGAGTAATATTCTTCTTCTAGCTCGTACAGGTCAATGGAGATCTCATCCCGAAGTGCAATCAGCTTCTTGTCACACTCCTCCTGCAGACTCCTCAGCTGCTGGTTGCGCTGGTTGATGGCCTCGTTCACAGAGGGGAAATCGTTGAGGATCAAGAACTGCTTCAGGTCAGACACAAGTTTCATCAGGGACTCGCCAGCTCGGACCTTGCAGCAGGGAGAAAAATAACACATCAGGACAGGGCTTTGCTCCAGTTCCAAGATCTCCCAAGCTGCTCCTTCGGCCCAGACTTTGGGCAAAAACTCCCACAGTACATGAGGATTCTGACAGAGTTCTGACCCAGCCTTCCCCAGCTACCCCAAACATCAGGCTACTCTCCTGGCAGCAGTCCTTGGGAGTGTTATAAAGATCCAAAAATGAACCCAACAGCCTCTGCAGGATGTGCTGCCCACAGATGTGAACAGCACAGTGCTACTCACAATGTTTGCAGCTCTGACATGCATCTCGTAGTTATCTTGTTCACCCTGGGTTGCTCGAGAGACTTGAGTTTCATCCTCGATCTAAAGAAAAAAGTACACAAACCCACCTTTACGTATTTAAAATCCAGACAGACAATTATTATGTAATAAGGTATTATACATGAGAATATATATGAGAGAATATGTGTGTGAATTTCCTATATATGCGAAATGAGATCACACATTATATATGTGAAATTCACATCTGTATGTGAATTACAGTTCAATTCACATAGTGTTCAAGGCCAGGCTGGATGCAACCTGGTCTGGTGGAAGGTGTCCCTGGTGGAAGGGGTGGGAACGAGACGATCTTTAAGGTCCTTTTCAAGTCCTTAACATTCAGAGATTCTATGAAAGGTCCTCCCCTCTCCGCTCACGGGCTTTGCTCTCCCCTCACAGCCCCTTCTCCCTCGCGTGCCCCCGCCCTTCTCCGCTCAGCAGCCGGGATGCTCCAGCGGGGGAGGGCCCGCTCAAGCCCACCTTGGCCGTCTTGATGATCTCGGTGAAGTTGTCCATGATGGACTTGACATCGTCCTTGAGGCGCTTGTTGTAGGACTGCAGCAGGGTCTCCTTGCTCTGCGGCAGCACCCGCGGCTGCGCCATTGCCGCTCCCTCCCCTCACGGAGCCCGGCGCGGCCCCGCCCCCCGCGCTCTCGCGCGATCGCGCCCGGTAGATATTTCCCGGCATGCCCCGCTCCGCCTTTCTCTCCCGCCGCCCAAGATGGTGAGTGATGCCGGCGGCGCGGGGGGGGCCCGGGGCCATCCACCGCCATCCGAGGCCGCCCGCCGTCATCTGCCGCCGCCGATGGGCCGCGGCAGCGCCGCGAGGGTGCTCGGCAGCCGGGGGAGGCGGCCGAGTGGTGTTTCTGGCCGATTTGCGCTGATGGGGGAAGGCCGCGTATGGGCCTGCCCGCCTGCGCCGGGGAGCTGCGGCTGCTGCCGGCTCGGGCAGCCCGGCCAGGCCGCAGGGGGTTCCCGGGGTAGGTCGGGTCCCGGTGGTCGGTAACGGGCGGTGGGGGTAGCTCGGCTGCTCTCGGGGAGCGCCTGGCCGGGCGAAGCGATCATCACGCTCGATTTAATCCTTTTCCCACTCGGGAAGGTTTATAAACCTTGTAAAGGCAAAGCGAAGGATTAGCTCACTCTAGAAGAGCAGGGCGAACATGAGAACCGCCAGGCTGGTGAAATAACGCATTTCCAGGGTGGGCTGGTAACTTTTCCAAGCACGGAAGTTTTGGAAGCAGAAAAAGGCAGAGTGTGTTTCTTGCTTGCAGCCGAAAGGAAAGAAGGCCAAGGGCAAGAAGGTGGCACCGGCCCCTGCTGTAGTCAAGAAGCAGGAGGCCAAGAAGGTCGTCAATCCCCTCTTTGAGAAGAGGCCCAAGAACTTTGGCATTGGTGAGTAAGTGGATGTTTGGGATATTTGCTCCCGTGTTTTTTTTTGTTCAATTAACAGATGTCTAAATTATAAATAAACTAACGCTGCAGAGTGGAGAGGATGATGAAGGCAGTTGTTTCGCTGCTTGCAGTTAACAGCTGTCCATATGAAGGTGGTGTTGGACAATTTGCCCAATTTCCCTTATAACACGGATTCATGATACTATCCTGTTGGGATGAATCCTTCCCTTTTTCATGTTCTGTGGGAAATCACTCCAGACTTGTGCAGTGCCGTTCTTGCACAGGGCGCAGATGATGTGAAAGAATATTTGCTATCTGAGTGGTCATGCTGACACATCACCACCAAGATCACTGATGCTCCTGTGCTGTTCCCGTGCTGCTGCTCTGGGTTTGGGGCAACCCTGAGCTAAAGGCTGTGGTTTTTTTAGGACAGGATATCCAGCCTAAGCGTGACCTCACCCGGTTTGTGAAATGGCCACGCTACATTCGGCTGCAGCGCCAGAGATCCATCCTCTACAAACGCCTGAAGGTGCCTCCTGCCATTAACCAGTTCACCCAGGCCCTGGACCGCCAGACAGGTGAGGATGTGCCCCACAAGGTTCTCTTGGCTTGGGTTGTAATTGGGATGTGCCTCAGAAAAGGGGAAAGAAACCAAAATAAGCCTTAACAAAGGTAAGCTGGGGTGGATCTGTGAAAATGTTTTAGGGAGGCTTTAATAGTGACCAGGGTGGTGTCAAAATCAGTTTGCTGGCTTAAATCTTGGATTGCTGCTGTGTACCCTGACAAGGGGTTTAGAAAATACCAAAGCTCTATTTACTCACCCAAACCCTGCATTAAATCTTAACTGTGATTCCATTGTTCCAGCTTGATGTGGAACTACCCAGGGTGGTGTAAACAGATTGAGAAGTCTCTAGGAGGGCAGGTTTTGGGGGAAAACCAACATCCTACAGGCTGGCACTGAAGGAAAAAGGGATTTAGGGGTCTTCTGTGAATGAGGCTATGCAAAAAACTTTGGACCTGTATAGAATAACTTCCTTCTTGTAAATGTTCCTTGCTTTAAAGGACTGAGTGCACCACCTCTAACCGTAATTGCTGTGGGGGTCCACGGGCATTTCCTTATCCAGACAGTCAAGGAGCTCTCAGTGCCATCAGAAGTGCATGCAAATAGGGGCTCTCAAGTTGCTCTTCTCTTGGATTGTGCAGATGATGATCACTTTTTGCTGCGTAAAAAACATGTGATGACAACCACCAAGATCGCTGATG
This sequence comes from Callaeas wilsoni, assembly GCA_013398955.1. Taxonomy (NCBI): domain Eukaryota; kingdom Metazoa; phylum Chordata; class Aves; order Passeriformes; family Callaeidae; genus Callaeas; species Callaeas wilsoni. The sequence goes on along the minus strand of VWPU01018498.1, from coordinate 7,299 downwards.
CACTACAGTATTTTTTTAAAAATAACGCTTATATTTTCAGGTCATGCAACTAATTAGTAGGTGTTCTCTTCCAGCTACACAGCTTCTGAAGCTGGCACACAAATACAGGCCTGAAAATAAGCAAGAGAAGAAGCAGAGGCTACTGGCTCGTGCTGAGCAGAAAGCTGCAGGAAAGGGAGATGCTCCAACTAAGCGGCCACCGGTCCTCCGAGCAGGTAACTTTGTACTTTGGCTGATGGAACGTGGCAGGGTGGCACTTGGCAAGAGAAAACTGATGGAAGAGTTGGTTTTTTAACCAGACAGGCTTGGACAAGCTATGGCAATGATGTATGAATTTCTTCACCTGAGCTCAAAGTGAAGAGCGAAACAGACGAGCTTTTTAACCCTGAGCTTTAGCAAATTGTCCATGAAATGTCTTCGTGCCGCTGATGTGAAAAGTTTCTGTAACTTCCATAGTGGTGCTGTGCTATAGAATCAGAGCTGGCTTGCAAGAAGGCTCTGAGAATGGACTGAGAGGAATCAAAGCTTATCTAGAACTTGTTTTTCAGGTATTAATACTGTCACAACTCTGGTGGAGAACAAGAAAGCTCAGCTTGTCGTTATTGCCCACGATGTAGACCCCATTGGGGTGGGAATGTTACTTAGGGTGTAACTTAGGGTGGGGTCAGAAGTGCTTTTAGGGCAAAAATGTATTTTAGGACAAATGTATTGCATGAAAGAGAAAGCATAAAAATACACACTTAACAGAACTGGGATGGTTGTGCATGTTTGTAGTTGTCCTGGTTGGGCAGTGAGGCTGGGCCCTTGCAATGATGTTTTGAATTTCTTCACCTGAACCAGCAGTGAAGAGCAAAACGAGCTTTTTAACACTGAGCAATTGCCACCGCCCCAGCTGACACCCAGCACAAAGGGATGTTCTCCCTCAGTTGCTCAGCACTCCCTTCCCTTCCAGCTGGTGGTTTTCCTGCCGGCCCTGTGCCGCAAAATGGGGGTTCCCTACTGCATCATCAAGGGCAAAGCCAGGCTGGGCAGACTGGTGCACAGGAAGACCTGCACCTCCGTGGCCTTCACCCAGGTTAACCCGTAAGTGTTCTGGGAGCTCGCTTGATTCTGTTGTGGAGAAAGCAAACTGCCCTAAGCACAGACTTTAGGGCAGGTGGGTAGCAAGCTTGGGTCTCTCTAAAGTAGTAAAATTAAAATACCACCTCTGTAATGTCTGATTAAAATGTCTCTATCAGATCCCGAAGGTGCAGAATATTTTGGTTTACCAAAAGGATGGTTACTCTAAAATCTGTGTCAGTGCAGATTCTGAGTGTTAACCCTTTGCAAGTGATGCTTTTGCTTGACCTGAAAAATCGGGTTGCCACTAGAAGCTCTCAAATTCTATGGCAAAATATTTATGGAAAATGTTAAATCGAGGCTCTAAACGAACTACAACTGTCACCAACAGGGAGGATAAGGGAGCCCTTGCCAAGCTGGTGGAGGCAGTTAAGACCAACTACAATGACAGATACGATGAGGTAAGATTCTCTGTGCTCTTGGCCTTGTCTTTATACTGTGAATATTCCCAGAAGCTTCCCAGAGAAATGGGACGTAGTGACATCAGTTTATAGTTTGTTGGGGGTGTTACACCTAGGTTTGCTTACAGTGTACCCAGATTCTTTACCTGAAAATGGGGTAAAATGTGAAAGCTGTCACCAGGTTAGAAGTAAACAGCAACCCCAGGGCAAGGATTGTAGAGAGGGCAACAGCTTCTGCTGCCGAAACTCCGTATCCCAAATCCAGGAGTTACGGGATAGCTGAATCCAGCGTCCCTCATTGGGAAAGATCTTAAACTTTTCTCTTTGCTGCCCCAAAACGTAGTGCAGTGCTTGAAATGTGTAGGACTTTCTAGCTGAGGGAGGTCCTCCCCTTGTGCAGACTTGAGTGACACAGTAAGCGATGGAGTGAGGCCTCTAACCTGTTCTCCCTTCCTTGCAGATCCGTCGCCACTGGGGCGGGAATGTCCTGGGTCCAAAATCGGTGGCTCGCATTGCGAAGCTGGAAAAAGCAAAGGCTAAAGAACTGGCTACAAAGCTGGGCTGAAGATGTACTGCGTTGCACCGTGTTTTCTGTACATAATAAACCCCAGCTGTTTCAGTGGTCTCTGTTAATGGGAGTGTTCTAAGCAGGGAGTAGCACAGTGGCATTGCTGTACTTCTGTGCCTTCCTTCCAGTGACACAATATTGCTGTGCAAAAATGGCTGTGCAGAGCAGGTTATTACTTAAGTTGGAATAACTTTCCTTAATTGCTAGTCCTGTCTTGAACACTCAGCCTGGCAGCCCAGTTGCACATGCATTGGGATAGTGAAGTTGGGCTGGGCTGGGCTAGTTCTGGCTTTAAGCATGGCTTGGTTTTGCAAATCTAAAATGGAAATAGCTCTCGATTTCTCCACTAGCACTTAGCACTGGATTACAGTATGGGTTACACACGGTGTTACAACCTTCCAGGGTGCAGTGCCTCTTGCAGTGAAGGCAGGCTGAGGGGGGACAATCAAGACCTTCCTGTGCTTCTGTTCTTTCCCGAGTGCTGACTTGGTCTGGTGGCAGTGTGGAGGCTACCAAGGCTCCAGCTGTGGCAGCTGCTTGCTTCTGCCAGCCCTCATCCTCTCGCAAAGCCACAGTCTGCCTTCCCCAGCTAGACCTGAGTGTGCACAGTAATCTCTAGTTCAGGGCTGCTGCTGTTCCATGTAAGATGCACGATGCAAGTCACAAGGCAAAGATCTGTAGGCCTTTATTTATTCTGCTGTGACTGCTGTGAGCCATTCCTGACTTCAGGAATGACTACTTGCTGCAAAGAGGCTGATTCACAAAATCCTCTGGATTTGTCTTAAGGAAGATACAGTGGAGATGCCAAAATGTTGTAGCTTACAACCAACCACGATAGAAAAATGTATTCTTGTGATTGCTCTTGAAGTTCAGTGCTCCCAAACTGCAGCCAAATCACAGTGGTGGGAGCTCAGCTTGCAGGGGTTGCCTAAAGTCTGTTTGCACCTTGATAGCTGCATGTTTGCTGAAACTGCTCTGAAATTCCAGGCACTTCAGTTATTTAGGACTGATCAGGCTCCTGTCATCCATAAAAGTCTGCTCTTGACTGTAGCACAAAGAGCTTACTTCCTTCCCCTCACAGAGGTAGCTTCTGTATAAATTTCTTGTACCACAAGAAGGAAGTTGCAGCACACAAGCCGTACCTGTGAGAGAAAGGCACACATTGGCACCTTTCCAGGGTGGACTGGACCTCCCTAAGACAGCTGCAATAACCAAATCACCTGGCACAAGCTATTTAGGTTACAACTAGACTTTTGTAGCTCAAGAGCTCATCCAGGCATTCCAAAGCAGCCCGGGGCAGGTCCCCCAGGCTGGCTGGTCCCTTACCAGGTGACGATGTACTGCATGTGCTCGTTCCGCAGGCTCACCCTGGTCTGGCCCCCGATGGGCCCCCCCGGGACTGTGCTTCCTGCAGGGACAACACAACATGTCAAATCTTGGGTCTGCACTGTGTGTAAGAGGGGAAGAAGGTGCCAAGTCTGGTGGATACTCCGCTCTTCCTCAGGCAGTGGTGTTCCCAAGTTCATAGAATCCCAGAATGGTTTGGGTTGGAAGGGACGTTAAAAGCTCATCTCGTTCTACCTCCTGCCAGGGGCAGGGACACCTTCCACTATCCCAGGTTGTTCCAAGCCCCGTCCAGCCTGGTCTTGGACACTTCTAGGGATGGGGCAGCCTCAGCTTCTCTGGGCACCCTGTGCCAGGGCCTCCCCACCCTCACAGGGAATTTCTTCCCAATATCCCATCTAATCCTGCCCTCTGGCAGTTTGAAGCCACTCCCCGTTGTCCTAGCACCTTCAAAACAGTGGGCTGGCAGAGCACAGGAAGAGAACTGATGGGAAAGGGAGGGAGAGTGATGTAAATTGGACGTGGGGCTGGGTTCCTCTGTGACTTACTGAAATCTGCATCGATGAAGATGGGCTCAGCACCCGTCACCTTGGCCATAGCCTCCAGGTCCCGGTAGTGCCAGCGGTTTTTTTCAATGTTATTTTCAGGCACAAAGGGTTTCCTTTTTTCTGTTAACCTCACCACCCCTGTGAGATCAATTTCGTCTTCAATCTGAGGAGAAGTGCAGAGAGAGAAAAGGAATCTTTCAAGATTGATTTCGTATTCTGACACATCAAGTCCTGTCAGGAAAATGTGGCACTTGAAGGGTCTGAGCATAAATGAAGTGGTTGTTCCCTGCAGTGGGGCAGTGCTGTAACACAGCAAGCAAAAAAGCAGAACAAGAACAGCTCCTTGTTTGTAAAACACTTAACAAAAAGGTGGGAAACAAAACTCTGTTGTCTTTGAAAAGTGCAGTGACTATGTAAGTCATTTCCCATGATGCTGAACAGAGCTCCTGCCTTTCTGCATTGGTCAGTGGTGCCTCTGGGCAACCAAGGGGCACAAAGGAACACCGCCCATTCCCTGGATCCCCCTTACCTGTCCCTTCAGCCTGGTCTCTGGTTTCAGTTTCTTCCTGGGCACAAATCCTCGGTTGACTAAAATCGTGACCCTAGAGTTAGATAAAGAAGCACTGCTCAGGAGTGAAAGGGAATTTATTCCTGCTGCTGCCTAGAACTAAAGACCAAAGGAAGAAGCAACCCACGTGTTTTGCTGCCACTTTTGCTGTCACCTGAATGCACGTTGTAAGGGAATTTAAATACAATTTCAAATCGAGCCTCAGTGATGTCACAGAGTGAGACATGCCTTTTAAGGCAGGGAGTGATTGATACAAACCCAACCACCAGGATTCAGCTGTTCTGAGGAGAAGGGAGTGCTCCCATGGAGCAGGGCTCTCCTGAACTCACCCGAGCTCTGTGCAGTAGAAGGGGGTGACGACGTTGGCTCCGTTCTCCGGGTGGGATGTGATCCTCCCGGCTTCCCGGGCCTCCCGCTCGGGGTCCACCAGCGAGCGGGGCAGGAGGTAGAGCTCCTTGGAGTGGTCAAAACGCCCTCGGACCTTCACAGGTCTGTACTCCAACTCCTTCAGTTCCATGGGGCTGCATGGAACAAGAGGAAAACAAAATCATGGCTGTGATAGGTGAATTCAATTGGGAGATTTTATTGCGGGATTCTCTGTTTCCCTAATGGTTCACTCTGGAGCCTGTTGGCAAACAGAGGCAGTAGACAAACAGCTCATGGAGTATGGCTGAATACATTTCATCTGTCGCAGTGAATTAAATAGAGGTGATCAGGAGTATCCAGGGAGAAGTTCTTTTCCATGATACCTGCAACCCAGACATCACAGAGCAGGTGGACTCACTGCCTGTGCATCCAGCCATGGGAAGCATTTCTTTCCCATCCCATCCCAGACCAGGAAATCCAACAACTGAGCCCTTCTGAGAGTTGTGCCAAGTGACCAAGTGACCTTAAAAATCTCTCTCACACCTGACACAATTGCTCCACATTTGGGGCAGGGCCTGCTGTTGAGCCAAGACACTCTGTTGCAGTAACAGACACCAGCTAAAGTCCTCCTTCCCCAGCAGGATCACAAATGCTATGAATTATATCCCACGTTCTCCTGAACAGAGATTCATCTTTCCCCATGCATTTAGAGTATCCCATAGGAAAGCACTGACTTATCCTTTTGCTAAAAGTAAAAAAATTAACAGGATCTCTTTCTAATTTGCTGGCACATCTCAATTTCCATTGCATCCCTTCATTTTCATGCAGGTTAGTTCAGCACAAGCTCATTAGGGCACAGTCCATATCTAATATTCCCAGTCACTGCTCTGTAGACACCAAACCATCCCTGTTTCCATACTCTAGTGTCAGAGGGATGGGATCTGCTGTGATTCTTGATGCCAGTTGTGCAATCAAATCTAATTTCCACTTGCGCCGCTGAACCTGGAAGTAAACAAACACAAAAGTAACTCCTTGGGGCAGAACAGAGCAATGGAACAACCCCAGCAAGCTTTAAAACCTTGGTCATAATTTTCTCATCAGACCTGGCCTAAACCAGGGTAAGTGGAGATATGAAAATAGAGGCTACTGACTTTAATTGAGGAAATATTTATATTGAAATAAAAGTGTAAAAACAAAAGACTTCCTTTAAAGACTTACAAGTGGACACTTGGAAAACAGAAATGTAAAATAACACTAAATCTTTACTCTGCCTGTGGTTTGAACTAGATTAAACAGATGGAAAAACTCGACACCCCTCAAGTGCTCATTCCTGGAAAAGATAAAATATTTATTTGTACCTGCCATGTGCCGAGACCGAACGTGGTCAGAGGGACCAGGAGAAGGCCCCATTTCAGCAAGGCATCCTCTCCAGATGTGTCAGCAGCTGCTGTAGAACTTCGTGGTCTGCAGAACCTCAAACAAACATCTACAGAAAACCAGAATGAGGAACAGGATTCAGAGAAGAGATGCCAAATTCTTGCAGGAAATATTACATCTTGGTACTAGGGTGAAACAGGGCAGAAGCCCAGACAAATATTTTCTTACCTTTAGTCTTTTGAACCACACCAGAACCTCCTTTGGTTAGGGGATATCCAAAAAAGGTTCTTGTGATCAAGCACTGTGACGCCTACACAGAATAAGAAAGATCCTTTGTAATGTCGCTGCTTTATAAAACTTGTGTTTAGGTGATATCAGCTAACTTGATGATTGCATGAAATATTGTTTATCCACTGATTTACGTCTCAAATGAGCAACCGCCTGTGAAACACTACGGGCCAGGTTATAATTTAAATAAAACAAGATAAAATTTCCGTTACAGAGCTGCCTATAGCGTAGCAATGAACTCCCATCCGCGCTATCAACAAACACAAACCTGCTTAATCTACTCTTGACAGAAATAAGGGCCTACAGGGGACGGGATGAGGGGACAGGGTGAGGGGACAGGATGAGGGGACGGGATGAGGGGAAATGATGAGGAGACGGGATGAGGGGACAGGACGAAAGGGACGGGACGAAGGGACGGGATGAGGGGACGAGGGGACGGGACGAGGGGACGGGACGAAGGGATAGGATCAGGGGAGATCATGAGGGGACAGGACGAAGGGACGGGACGAGGGGACGGGACGAGGGGACGCGATGAGGGGACGGGATGAGGGGAGATCATGAGAGGACAGTATGAGGAGATAGGATCAGGAGACAGGACGAGGGAACAGGATGAGACGGCCCCGCTGCCCCGAGCCTCCCCCGGCCCCGCCGCTCCCTCAGCAGCCTGGGCCCCGCTCGCAGCAGCAGCGCGGCCATGGCAGCCCCGGCCCGGCCCGGCCC